>JAASFJ010000369.1:0-24695 GCA_023333755.1 Globisporangium uncinulatum
CAAGTGAAAGCGACACATTGTTAGTACAGCTCGTGGCGCGTGGCGCCAGCGGGAGCGAGGTCGTGCACGACGTACCGTGTGTGTGAGTTCGATGGCGCGCCGCTATCGCCGGCAAGCTCTGTTTGAATGGCTCGCCGATGTTGCGGCGCGCGTGCGCCGCGTGGCCGCCGCGAGCCCTTTTTGAGTGGCTCACAGCGCGCGCTTTGCCACTCTGCATCGTCAATACAAACTCTTTGTCAAAAATGTTACCTTGTTTTTTATATGGACAGGTAAGGTGGCCACGAAATGCATGTAGCCCACATCACTCGGAGACCTCAGAGAAATTCGGACTGTTGATGATATGGACTTTTGAATGGGAAGTACGTCACTGACAGCTCAGTTTGAGCTGTTGTTGGGTGCATTCAATAGCTCTTCTCAGCAGGAATCACATTTTTAAACAGCATCGGCTGATTCGCAAAACTCAGCTCGCAACACTAAAAAAAACTTTGCACTTCCTTTTTGTCCCGCAGTGTAATGTATCACTGTGATTCACAAGTGGTTTGAACAGCAACTGAAGCACGCCAGTACACAAGAGATTCCGTGCATGATGAAAGGAGCACGCGCAACAGCAGCAGCGATGACAGGAGAGCCCACCGAGATGTTGCAGGGTGTGAACAGTATCTTGGCAAAACCTGCATTGTCAATATATCAAAACTGACTAACAGATTAACTAAATTACAATTCTATAAAATCTCTTTCAACAGAATATTCGACGTCTACAGTAATACGGGAGTATATATTTCAGTCCTCTATTATCAACTGTAATCAGTTTCAGTACCGTCCGACATCGATAAAGTGCGTCTGAGTACACTGTACCGTCCGATGTCGGTAAAGTGCGTCTGGGTATCGTCTTGTCTTTGCAATCATGTTCAAATTCAGAAAATCCAAGCAGAAAAATGAAACGAATATTATTTCAGCACCAATGCGTTCACCACGATGTTTGAGAAAAGTGAGCAAGCTCGCACACGCGAGCTTGACAGCTTGAGCGCAATGGCAATGGCAATAGTGACTATATTGCGTGGACGTTGCCGCGGGGTCTGGAATCGACCAGGGCGTTGCCACTTGTGCGCAGTGTCACCAAGTGTGCATGGGGAGAGGTCGCATACGTGCGGGTGTGCACTCTCCCTTCGCGTTGCAAGTTGAGGGTCTGGTTGCAGAATGAGATTCGCTGTCACAGTAAATTACGCTGCCTCGTTTTTATTGCCGAAGATATACATTCGAATTGATTTGGTCGAACCATTCTTGGATTAAGTGTATGTGAATGTGCATGTCGACTATGAGCACAGCGCCTCAAAGATCGGTTGTTTTCGTTGAAGTGCACAGATCGACCAAGAGTGCTGCACACCGGACTGGCATGCGCTATTGCCAGTGTTTGTTTCTTCATGAAATGAATGGAGCGCCATATGGTGGACCGCAAAAAGCGGATTCGTAAACACTGTACGTAGCCGTGAAGCACGTCGGACTCTCACCGGTTTCTCCTCTCTCTCACACGTTCGACTTTCAAATCGAGCCTCACGTTTTCCTACACTAAACACACAATCAGCTTGTGCAAGTGGAATCCACTATTGTAGCGCGCTCGCCGTCCTTCGCCGTACTATCCGCTTTCATACGATGAAGTGCAAGCGCGTGCTGGTGCCTCAGGAGAGACCTGACCACTTGACCATCGGCCAACTCGCAAGCGGAGACTGCGCAAACCAATCACTAATGTGCTAAAGACAGGTTTATTTTTGCATTTTTTTTTCATCACTTTGCACAATTTAGACTCGAGGTTGGCGATTGACTTGGTTTCACTATGCACTTCGACATTCAAATCCGCGCCGTCGTATCTATTGCCAGAACACTTGATCATGAACCCTCTTGGACCTGTGCGAGCGAGCGATCCAGCTCGCCATGCGTGTGGACTGCTATTCATCAAACTCGCGCTCAAGCTGCACCAAGCGCTCACGAACGCAGCACCAAGGTGCTAGCCAGTAAAGCAGCGCAGTTCACCCGTGCGAGCGAAGGCCGAGAGTTGAAGCGCACCACCAGCATAAAATCATATAGTTTCTCGTCAGTTGAATGGTTTCCTCGTCAATAAATTGCTTCCGCTCTTGCAAAATACACATAAAACGGTCGGGAATATATCTTCTTCGCTGAAAACACATTCACATGTTTCTTACATTTCGCAAGATAAATTGCACTTCAGTTTCTGCGAACTCTTCGCAGAAAGAAGAAAAAAAAGAAGGCCTGCGCAGGAGAGGTTGCGCTCGTCAGTATCGAAATTGCGCTCCACAGCTCAAGCCAAGCCGACGGAACAGTCCACGCCCCGAGCAGAACGGCCACCATCAGAGCCACCACCACTTTTGTGAGCGAGACACGCGTGTGACGACATCCGCGCGTTTGCTCAAGAAGAAAGAAGCGAGTCACCACCACTACCAGCGTGTAAGTTTCACGTCCCGTGTCGTCCTCACTTGACGATTCGTTCGACTGCGTCTTACGACTGAACGCTCACCAAGCGAACAAGCAAAGAGCGACCAAACAAGCGAGCAAGGCATTTCGTCGTCTGAAGCCGCACAGAAAAAAGCTTCCAAGCCTCAAGCGCCTTCCAGCTGCTAACGCCATCATGGATCTCTCTGGTTTTGTGCGCCGCGTGCAGTCCTGGAGCGAAGCCG
This sequence comes from Globisporangium uncinulatum, assembly GCA_023333755.1. NCBI lineage: Eukaryota > Oomycota > Peronosporomycetes > Pythiales > Pythiaceae > Globisporangium > Globisporangium uncinulatum. The sequence continues at coordinate 2,691 of JAASFJ010000369.1, forward strand.
CCGACCACCCCGGGAGTGTGCACCAGTTCCCATCGTCCGCGCCGACGTCGTCTTCCTCGTCTGCTTTCAAGCCGTACGGACTCACTGTCGACACGAGCGTGATGAAGGACGTACAACGCCGCCCGTGGAACGACGCGTCGCCGATCGACACAAGCAACAGCAGCGACAGCCCACCCGGCAGTGCGCGCGCGAGTGCGAATGCCACGCCAACGTCGACGCGTAACGAAGACACGGAGCACTTTTTGCGCCGCCGTCGCAGCAACTCGGAATGCCTCATGCTGGCGAAGAACCAGGGCGGCCAGAACCTCCCAGGGCCGTGCAAGGAGTACATTGCGGGCGTGAAGCAGATTCTGGCGCGCAGCGAGGAGACGACGCCTGCGCTGTTGCGCCGCCGCAGCAGTATGTCGCTCAAGTCGCCGCCGCTGATGAGCAAGTGAGCGCGTCGGTTCGCGCTGGTGTAACGACCGCGAAGGAGAGAGAGGGGGAGAACGTGAGGAGGGAGAGAGGAAAAAAACCCGGGAAGGGCGACGTTGTATTTAGTTTGCGTGCGGCGTGGGAGCCGCCGCTAGCCTTCGCGTAGCGTATATGTAGCATAGTGGATATGATTATTAACATTGGCCGAGAGCGATCATGAAGGGCAAGAAGAGCAGGAAGAGGGAGCGCTCTGACAAATAACAGCGAAGGCGTGTGTGTGTATCCACTTGCGTTCCGATGGTTTGCATTGCGTAGATAGTGTCGTCACACCGCCTTGTGCCCAAAGAAGAGCGGAATCGCGACCTTCTCGTGGTCGCTCGAGACCGCGACGATCGGGAAGCAGCAGAGCTCGCACTCGTAGAGCTTGCGGGGTTTCGAGCTCGTCGCACCGGCGTGTGTAAGTGGCGTGTGGAGCTGCACCTGCTGCGGCTGTGCGCCGTACGATCGCTCCTTGAGCCCGAGCGTAAGAGCACTGACTGCTCCAACGTGGCCGCCAGTGTCGGCGTTCTCCACGAGGCCAGGGAGTGGCTGTGACGGCTCCTCCGACTGTCGCCGCCGTCGTCGGCGCCGCTCGCGGAAGCTTAGAAGCATTGGCGCGGCCGCGACCCGCGACGACAGTGGACCTGCGCGTGACGACGACAGAGCGACAGCGCTCGGGGCGTCGCGAGACGTCGCCGACACTGTTGCGTTCCCTGTCGCGGCACCAGCAGAAGCGCCGTCGCCTACCGACAGCACGTCGGCGCCGAAGAGCGAGTCAAGGCGCTCGACCGACCGAATGTCGACCTCTGCCCACTGCACTTGGTCGTGTCGTCTCGAGCGCGCTTCGAGCGGGAACAGCAGGCGCTCCTCGCACGCGTCGTAGCTGGCGGGCATAAGTTCGACGTCCAAAGACGACGCGGACGGCTGTAGCGGCGGCGTTGGGAACGGGTGGAAGCTCGTGCACGCGCTGACGACTGGTGCTGTCGAGGTTCCTCCAGGGTGCTGTTGCTGCTGAGCCACTGTCGCGGTCCGCGTGCATTGCTGCTGCTGGTGGTACATTGCATCTCGGATCGCGTCCACTGATACAGCGAACGCACTCTCGCCACACAAGCAGTGCGCTACGAAGCGGCGGTGCGTAAGCTTCTCTCGCCCCCGCACACGGCGCAGCGCATCTTCGTGCCGCGTCGCGTACACCTCGAGCTCAAGCAGTCGCGAAGCGCTCGGGTACCCAAAGAGCGGCCCACAGTCGCGCACCAGGAACGCCAGCGCGCGCGTCGTGTCGAGCGCGAACGCGGTCTGCAGGAAGAAGAGCATCACGCACGTCACAGCCTCACCCATGACTTGCATCGCCTCGACGTCGCTACCCACGCCGAGCAGCAACACGTCCCCGGGCTCGTCCCGGAGCAGCCGCTGGAAAATTGGAAAGAGCTGGTGGGCGTCGAGGTCGACTTGCCGGAAGAACTTGGCGTCAAGCTCGTGCTGCTGGGACTTTGACGCGCGTCGGCACTCGGTCCAGCTCGCGTTGATGAAGATGCACGTGCGGCCAGCCTCCTCGCTGATCTCGTTCGCCAAGCTTGGCATCGCTGGAGCGGAAGCGACGTCGAGAGCGTGGCTGTCGAACCGCGCGATTGAGTCGTGATCACATAGAAAGTAGACAACGTGGCTGTACGCGTCACCGAGTTCGGCTTCAATCGCATCCATCAAGGTTGTGCTCGCACTCGTCGCTCGGTCGCCAGCCCCGGCTCTCGTCAGCGGCTGGACAGTGACACCGGACACGTCGACCACGCTGCCAATGTGAAGGTTCCAGAAGAAACGCGCCGCTGTGATGCGCGGCACAGCGGCAGCCGGGAGCAAACCACTCGGGCCCACGACCTCGAGTTCGTCTCGGTCCGGGTCGGACGGATCCCATATGGACTTGCGCGTCGGGAGATCAAGAGGAATCCCCGGCGGCTCGTGACTGACAGCTCTCTCGGCCGCGACAGCTGCCGCGTCGTTAGCGATCACTTGCTCGAGGAACTTCTTGTCGTCCGGTGACTTTAGGAGCTCGAGCGCGTCGTCAAGCAATCGGTGAACTTCAGCTAGGAGCTGGTGAAGCGAGAGCCGAGTGGCGGTGCGCGAGAGAATTTTCTCACACAAGCCGATGAGGCGCTTGACGAAGAGCTTCTCCGGTTCGTCCTTTGGGGTGAGCGCTTCCGTGATCTTCGCCTCATGCTCTTCACGGAGGACGCGGCCGGTCGAGATCACCAAGTGTGTGTACAGTCCTGCTGCATCGTCTACACACCGTCCGAGGTGAATGGGTCGGCGTGAGGACAGCTACCGAACGATACAGGAGTGCCACCCAGCTGGCGTAGCGCACGCACCGTTGCCGAACAAGAGCTCGTCTGTAACCAGCTCGTAGAGCAGACACCCCAAGGACCAAATATCGCTGTCATACGTGATCATGTCCTTCGTGACTGCGCTGCCGTCGATCTTGAGCATCTCGGGGCTCTTGATCGCTTCCGTGCCTCGGGTTCGCGAGGTAAAGAAACACGGCGCCATCGTTTTCAGAGATGACGACTGCGACTCGGTGAACGAGATCCTACCGGACGAGAGCCTGGATCGAGTCGGGACTGTGAGCTCCGACTCGGTGATCAGCGACTCTCCAAAGTCCCCGAAGCAGAAGCTCGCTCGGAGGAACCGTGTGGCTTCACTCTCGTAGCCCTCGCGCTCATCGAAGAACAAGAGTCGGCGCGTCAGGTCTAGTGGTGTGGTGCGAATCAGGATGTTGCTACCCTGAGTCAGCAACAGCAGCCAGCGAATCAGCGTCTTCACCAATTTCGCACCACACACTCACTCATCCTCACCTTCACGTCAAAGTGACCGACGCCTTCGCGATGGATGCGTGAAAGCGACTGGCAGGTATACTCGAACGCTCGCAGCACCATGACAAGGAGTGACCGAAAAGGAACTGCTTGCAGGCTTGCCCGCCACTCTGTCAGCGTACACGGACAGAACTCCATCATCGCTTCAAAGTCCTGAGCAGCTTGGTGGTTGCCGAAATCCAGCATCTGAACAGCAGCAGGCTCGCCTTGAAGGCGCTTCAGCACGGTGACTTCGTTGTACAAGTCGTGCAGAATAGACAGGTCCCCTGGTCGCTTCTGGTGCTCCAGCACCTTGATCGCGACTTTGCCGGCTTGAGGAAGCATTGGGGTGGAGCAATACACTGTCGAAAACGCGCCTTTCGTGACGTATGTGCAAGAGACTGCTGTTCGTGTTGCCGATGTGCCGGACGCCTGCTCATTGGAAGTCTGAGATTCGCTCAAGCCTGCAGGGTCGATTTTTTCTTGCACGTAGATCGCGCGATCGACGAAAGATGGCGCTGCAAGTCGGATGAGAGTGCGGATAGCTGATACTCGGGCAGCAGTTGGAATCACATAGGACCCCTTCATATCCCGGATCATTGCTTCGTACGCCTTCATGCTGAGCTTGACGGACGCTAAGTGCTGTTGGAAGTCATACAGAATATCGGTCAGATCGTCCGTTGTGGTTGATGACGATTCACGCGAAATTGCGAACCGGGGGCACAGCTTGTCGTCGAGCTCGAAGTTCGGCTCGAGTATCATGTACGACGCGATAAGGATGACTGCAAGCGCGTGAACGTTGGGGTGCTGGAACAGACTGCGCTTTGTGGCACTCGCTCCAGCAGTGGGCAGCGGGTCCAAGTGCGGAAGTGACTTGCGGATATTGTTCAGGTTGAGCGAGAGTCCAGAGACGAGCGGTTGCTCTGGCTCGCAGACTTCGCCGGGACAGAGCGGTATGATGCCTCCAGCTGATTCCGAGGACTGTGTCCCGAGTTTAAGTCTGTTGGTAAGATGAGTTGCCTCGGTGTACACCGTTGTGTCGTGATGTTCAAGATGCGACCACTCTGCTGCTGTCATGTCCTTCATTAGCTGAAACAGCTGTGGGAGCACGCGCTGTGAGTCGAATGCCTCGGTGATTGTTGAAAATTGAGCTCTTCGATTCCCCAACGCGACCAAGCACTTCAAGTGCAACTCAGCGGCGCGACGCAGCAGCTTCGGGGTGTCCTGAGAATCGCAGCTGTTGTAGCGCTTGGCGTACACCGTGATATAGTGGATGTGATGGTCAACGCAAGCTTCGAACCTGATGTGCGCATGAGGACTGTCTGGCACGAGCGACGAGTAGAACTGAGCCAAGACGAGCAAGAACGACTCGACTGGCTTGAAGTTGTCCGCCTTGAGCGTTGAGAGCACAGATGGCTCTTCACGCTGCTGACACGAGGCAATCACACCCAGCATGGGGTTGTTGCCCGTCGTGAATCGAGCGGCGCTGTCCGACGGCGGGATGACCTCCTTCGGCACCAGCGCCAGCACCGTGTACTCCCACAAGGTTGGTCCTTCTTGCTCTGCACCAGACCTTGAGGTGAGGATGTCAGCCATCAAGACGGCTTTGCGTTGCTCGAGTGCTTCTGCATCGTCCGGGTTGGTGGTGTATGCGCTCGGGTTGCGTTGAGCCCGCTGACCCTTTGCTGACACAGTCAAGTCCAGCGCTACAAACGCATGCAAGAGGGCAAGGATTTCCGTCTGGAAGCCGTTGCTCGTTCCCTTGTCGACACACTTCAGCGCCGCCGCGGAAATACGTTGAAGCAACGACGGGATCTGGGAAGCACCGTGGTTGAGCACGCGCAAAATGAGAGATTGGAGATCGGCGTCTGTCGATCGAGTCATGATCAACGTGAAGATTCGTAGTAGCTGGCACGCGTACTGGATGTGCTCGAAGCCCGTCGAGTCAGATGCCTCTGCTCGCTCGAGGAGCATGTTCAAAATTCCCGCTGTCTGCAAGAAGTCTTCCAGCGACAGTACGATCCACTCGTCCAGTAGTAGCTTCGGGATCCAACGGAACATCGCGATATGACAAAGCAACTCGGTTCTCCTTGCCGAGCTTGGCGACTTCGATATCTCGTCCGTCGAATCAGCCTTCTCGCTGTCGTCATTGCTGTCATCATCGTCGTTGGTTTCAGCATAGCTTTCCAGGTAATCGTTGAACTCGCGAAGCTCCGAACGGAGCAAGTGAATCATGCCCCAGTACTTCTTGTCACCGAGTGCCAGCTTTCCTTGATTCCTGCGCTTGAACTCGAGGCGATAGAGGTTGGAGATGCAACTGATAACAACGCGAAGGCGGCAGTAATCGCGCTGCTCGACAAGCACGTCGCTGGGAGAGAGAACAATCATATCTTTCGGCACCTCAGCAGCCGCGTCTTTCATCTGCTGCATGACCTCGTTCGAGAAGCTGCCGTGAATGTTTTCGAGACGCAGCAACAAGCCGACATCTCGATCCCAGGACTTGACTGACGAGCTGAAGAGGAACTCGAGCGACAACTGCAGAACCAGCTCGTACATGCACATCTTCGGAGACAGCTCGGACCGCTTCTTCCGCTTGCACGAGCTGTAGATTCCAAACCGTTGCTGGCATTTCTTGGCAGTATCGCCTCGCGATTCGCTCGTGGATAGATCCGATCTCTGCCGATGTATCTCGCGGCAGTAGCAGAACGCGTACCGGGCTCCTACCGAGTTCACTTCGACCTTGTCAGGCGCGACTTCGAGTTGCCCGCGACACAGCTTCGCGATCAGCTCGGTCTGCACGAGGAAAGGATTGATGCGGAGAAACACGAGCGGCTTGGTGCTGGTCACAACTGGAATAGCGAACGTCGTCCCGAAGTCGACCGATTTACGCGTTCTGGTTGCCTGCGTCTTTTTGCTTAGTCCGAAGAGCGAGGTGCGGCGCTCGTGTGGGGTCTTTGGGGCTGCAGTCACGTTTGCCGTCAGGATAGCTTGGGCAAGCGGCGATATGTCGACAAGTTTCGACGATCCGAGCTGGAATCGATCGCCAGTGTGGAGCGCCTTCCATAGTAGGTTGGCGCCTTGGTTCTTCAGAAACAACATCCGGAACTCGGGAGCTAGCGTCAGCAGATCTCGGACCAGCTCGATGAACTCGGCTGGCAGATCACTGCGCATCAGGTAGAACTGGAAAATATGGTGTGCGAATTTGTAGAGCATAGCTTCGTCGCACCGGTTGATCATGTGAACCATGTCGAAACGCATGGCGCGCGCGAATTGGTGGAGCAGCTTCGACTTCTGCTTGGAAAATTGCGGGGCAGAGCTCGCCTTGTCGATCAGTTCATGTGAGCTGCTTGGGGCTGCTTCGATCGATTCCAGTCCTGACGCTGCTGCGGCCATGAGCTCAAGCAGATACGGAAAAATCTGAACAGCCATCCGGATCTTCTCCTTCGGCCAAGTCAAGGGTATCCATGGATCCGCGCTCTCGGTGCTACGATCATCGATCGAGTAGGAGGTTTCGAACAGCAGGTGTAAGTTCCGCAGCGAATCGAGCAGCAAATCCGGGAGAGGTTCGTGCGGAATGATACTCCAGCAGACTGACTGCAAGGCTTGGAGCAGTGTGAACTCTGGATCGGCCGAGTTCAGCTCTACGCAGTGCGGCCACATCAAGTGCTGAACGGGCAAAGTCGTGACTGTCGTCTCTTTCATCATCACCCGGTCCGGTGTCAGGAAGTTGTCACGGAGCAACTTAAACCTGGTACAGCCGCAATGTGTGCACATACCCACAAGCAAGTCAATCATTCTCAGTTACCTCGATCCGAGAAACGCAAGTAAACTCATGCGAATACGTACGTGATGTCGGCTTCGAACAGCTTCTTGCCAGAGAAGTACGTGGAGATGATGAACGCCGAGGGGTTGAAAGTCCCGTCAGCGACCACCATTACGTGTTTCTGGAAGTCAAACTCAACGTGGCGCACGGAGACTGCGTTGCTACTGTTTCCGCCGCCGTTGCTTGAACTCACACTGCCGCTCCCTACCGCGTTCGAGCCGTTGGCTGCAGCTCCAGCGTTTGTGCCGAGGATGTAGAACCCGCACGAGTGCGGCGCCAGCGTGAGAATGTACGGTGTTTGCGCGTTCGCAATAATGGCCGCCCAGTCGTCCAACTTGGCGTCCTCGTTCAGACTCGTCTCGCAGCACATTTGGAGTAGAATCGCCTTCACTTGCGGCAAAAAGCGTTTCCAGCACTGCTCGAGCTGTGTGTAGCTCTCCCCTGTCAAGTGGAGTCGGTGCACCGGCGTCATCATTGTCGAGTGCAGCGCCTGCGTGCTTTGCTCCGCGAGCGTGCGGTACGGCCGCCCCCACTCGATCGGCGCCTCGTGCTTCTTGAGCTCCTTCGCCTTGACCAGCACAAGCGCGCGCACTGCGCGCCTGAACTTTATATGCAATGCGAGGTTGTCGCTCCCATCCTTCACGAGCACATGCGCTCCTGGCGGTCGGTTCGCAAGGTACTGCATTGCTTGCTCCTCTGTTGGCGCCAGGACGGCGAGGAAGTGGGCATTGCCACCGCCACCAATTTCTTTCGCCGTCGCAAGGTACGCGTGGTCGTCGCCTTTCTTGGCATTGGCGGCAGCGACCTGCACCACGACGGCGGCACCTGTGGAGGCACCGAGCGTCGAGCTCTTGCGTGAGCGGGTGGCGTCGTCATCCATGCTGTCTCTGTTCGCGTCCGCGTTCGCTTTTCCGCAATCAAACGAAAAGGGAAACCGTCAGTGTCCACTTCAACCATGTGACCATCACTCTTCCACCAACAGCTTTGCTTTGCGAGACATACATTGCTGCAAAATGTCCGATCCGAGACAGGGATCGCAGCGCGACGAGGCCACGTCAAGCAGGACCCGTCACTCGTTCCGACTAAGCAGGCACTGGCCCCGTTGGCAGTGGGGAACGAGCACACGCGGGAGAAACGCAACGCGCTGATGTCGGACTTCACAGACGCCGCCGACCGGCAACTCGTGCAGCTCGCGGCCGAGTTCGCGACGCGTGGGCAGCAGATCCACTGGGGGAACCTCGCAGCGCGTATGAAGCGGTGCGCACACTCGAAAGAAGCGCTGCAGCGGCGCCTCAAGACATTAAAGCGCACTCACGGCAGCGACGTGCGCGCGTTCCCGCCCTGGTACTTCCGTGAAACGAGTGCGAGGCGCAATGGAGGAGAGCGAGACCGTGGAAGCGTTCTTCTCACACGCGAGGGCGCGGAAGCTGGACGGGTATCGATGGCGATAGTTCCACCACCCAAGCGCTTGCTGCCTCCACTGGAGTACGTGTGTGGAAGCCTTCGTCCAGTGCGGCGCCGTCGCTTGTTCGAGGAAGACGAATGCGGTGGGTGGAGACCGCTTGCGTGGGAGAGCGGCGGGGGCGATGAAGTCGACGAGGTTACGCGAGTGCCTGTACTGCCGCCGATGCGACTGCCAGCAGCCGCACACAGATCCAGCAGGTGTGGCGCTACTTCTGATAGCAGCACCTCATGGATGCGTTCGGCTGCCGGGTCGCCGCTGGAGCTGCTCGCGAGCGTTGCCGCGGACGAAGCCGACCACTGCCCACTCCCAGCGTTCACGCATCACGACACGTGACACGAACGCACCAATCTATGCATACACGCAAGCGTCAACTGTTTGGAAGATGAAAGTGTTGGTGTACAGTATAATAGCTTGTTCCATCGATAGCAACATTGGCTCTGCTGCGACATCCACGCGAGAGAACTGAACGCTCGCTTCCAAGCATGACTGCTCTGGTGGCCGGATCGATTCCCTTTGGGCGTCGTAACGCAGAGAGTGAGTGTACAGTTCCTGTGTGGTCTGCTCTGCTCACTCTCGTCCTCTTCACTTCGCAGTGTGCCACTATTGCATTTCCAAGCGAAGTGTCTCCCACCGGAATTGAAGTGTCACCACATCCAAGCCGAAATGGGCCGCAAGAAGCACGCGCGGGGCGGCGCCGCGAGGGGGATCCCGGGCCGCCTGCGCGCCGAGAAGGAGCGGCGCGACGTGGAAGCCAAGTTGAAGCAGCTGCGCGCGGTCGCCGCTCGCGTGCGCGGGCTTTCAGAGCTTTCCGAGTCTGACGCGAAGGAGGCGACGGGCACCATTTTCCATGAAGTCCGGCGGTTGGCGCTCGCGCCGCGCGGGTTTGTGACCGACGCGATGCGCTGCGAGCTCTGGCTCTTCCTCGCAGGCTGCGCGGGCTTTGAGTTGCTGGGGGTGCACACACCGACGCACTATGTGGCGCGCTGCGGAGCGCCGCACCGGGACGATGCGCAGGTGGAGAAAGACATCGACCGTTCGCTCTGGTGCGTCTGTCGTCGAGTCCGACGAGGGACGCTGGCTGGAGAGAAAACAGTGGGTGACTGACCAGCGGACGAGCTCTGGTGCACGATACTACAGGCACTACGACGTAGTAAAAAGCATCCGCGAGTCCGAACGCCGCACGAAGCGCCGAGCGCTTACGCAAGTCATCAACGCGACGCTGAGTGCGAACAAGCAGCTGCACTACTACCAGGTAGGTCCAGTGACAGCGTGAGCGCCAATGAGACGGCAGTGCAGCTGCCGTGTATATGAAGAGGGGATTACTAACAAGATGAGCTGGTATAGGGCTACCACGACGTCTGCTCTGTGCTGCTCCTGGCGCTCGGCGACCAGCGTGCGTTTGAGGTGGCGCAGCGTGTGAGCGCCACGTATCACCGCGAAGCCATGGGCCCAGGGTTCGAGACCGTGATGCAAGCGACCCGACTCGTGTTCCCGCTGCTGGAAGTCGAAGACAGCGAGCTGCACGCGCACATTCGCGCGTCCGGCGTGCGTTTCGTGTCGTGTCGTTTCGTGAAGCTGTTGGGATCGCGGTGTCGTCCGCCGGAGCTGATGCTTGTCTCTCGCTCGTTCGGTAGGTGGAGCCGTACTTTGCGCTGCCGTGGATCATCACTTGGTTTGCGCACCAGCTGCCGCGCTTCCAGGACGTCACGCGGCTCTACGACGCGTTCCTTGTCTCGCACCCGCTCTTCTGCGTCTATGTGTCAGCGACGGTACGTGGGACGAGAAGCTCCTCTGTGCACCATCTATCAGGTCTTTCCATTGGTCTCTCTCGTTCCTCGCACTCTCAGGGGCGGTGGTACTTACTGGACGTGGGCCACAACAGCTCGTGCTGGAGGCGCGAACGCGCGTGCTCAAGTGCGAGTGCGACTTTGGCACGATGCACAGCTTGCTGTCGAAGTTGCCGCACGTGATGGCGATCGAGACGGTGCTTGCGCGCGCAACTCTGCTGCTCCACTCGACGCCGCCGTCGGCGCTGCTGCGGCTGAGCAACGTTGACACAGCGACGCTCGAGTGCGTGCGTGCGTGGGCTCATGATAGATCTGCTGGCAGCTCAGCAGCTCATGTTGGAGTGATGGTGTGGGGTTGGCGACCAGGAAGTCGACGTTCTTCCAGTGTCCGTACGAGTACCAAAAACACTTTGGCGTCGAGAAGCCGTTCCTGCAGACTCCAACGTTCTCAAAGAAGAAAGAGGTGGCTGCAACGAGGTGCGTGAACAGAGTCTGCTGTGCTGGTGCACCCAGACCAAGTTCGGCGATAGAAACTGACGCTCGTGTGCGCTTGGACGGGTTGTCGTGGCAGTGGGCGGTTCAAGGTGAGTCGCCGAGTGTGTGTGGGGAGCCGTGATCATCTGGGCTGTCGTGACGATTGATTGACACTCTGGCTGTCGGCGCGAACGCTTTCTCTACCAGGCGTCGTTCCTCGCACGAGCAGCTGCCGTGGGGGTCGCGGCGGCAGTTGTGTCGTATGCGTTCCGGAATCGCATCCAGCCAATGTGACGCTCGTAGTCGCACGCACCCCATCACACCCAGCGACTCGAATCGAATGTACAGGAGGGACGACGTGGAGTGGATGCATGACACGGCGTATAGAGAATGTCAGGCTCACTATGAGCGAGTGCAAACGACACGGACACTACGAGCAATCAGCTTGTTGAGCACATGGACGAAATGTGTCCGACTGGAGTGCATGTTCCCATGGCACCGCCCCACGTGGCTGAGCTGGCGCAGGAGCGTATGGGCTCCGTGGATAAATAGCGCCAGGCTCCAAGTGGTGGTGGGTGCTCATCGTGCTGCACACGTGACAGACAGGGACACTCTCCATTCCATTCCCCTCGCTCACGTGAAGAGCGTCTGCCAGATCGACGGCTTGACCCAGTTGTAGTCGTTGCGACGCACAGCCTGCACAGCACAGAGAGAGAGCAATCGTCAGCTCAGCCTCACACAGACAGAGAGATCGCCCGACCGAGTCGTCCGCTTCCAACGCACATGATACGCCTGGTCGTGCAGCTTCTTGAGAATCGCACGGTGGCGCTCCGAGAGCGGCGGCAGGTCCGCACGGAGTGTGTCCGCTGCCGTGCTGCTGCGGCTGCGCTGCTCCTGGAGCTTCTTCTGCGCACGCTCAGCGTCAAAGAGCGACTCAAAGTACTTGAGCTGCGTGTACAGCGCGCTGTCGGGGAACTCCATCGCGACGGCCGCGCGACACCCAGGCGACGAGCAGATGTTCCCGTTCCCACGCAGCGACTGCTTCTGCGTGCGTGTCTTGCACGTCACGTCCGAGCACACAACCCAGCCTTCATAGTACTTCTTGGTCGCGTCGCGTGTCGCGAGGTGGAGCCGGTTCGAGAGCACGGCTTGGAGGTCGTCGCCGACACTGCCGTTCACGCCCTCCTGATCAAAGCCCCAGAAGTCCGCGCGGCACTCGGGGCAGCTCAGTCCGCTGAAGAGCGCATCGTCCGCTGGTCGCATGCCGTACACGCCTGGGAACGGACTCGCGAGCTTGCACCGGTTGCACGTGACCTCGAGCGGGGCACAGGCCTTGAAGCGGTCGAGGTCGTTCTGGAGCACGCTCGGGATCGCGTCCGCGCCGTCGTTCTCTTCGCCAAAGTGGTTCGCTGCGTGCGAGAACTTGGCCGTGTCGAGACCGAGGCAGTGCGCGAGCTGCGGACTCGACGTGCCTTCAATGTGCGCGCACAGACGGTTCACCGGCGGGTGGATCTGCGACTCGAGGTACCACTCAATGTCGATTGTGAGCTTGCCGCCCGAGCGCGTCACTTCGTCTGGGTGGTACGCCCGGCGGCCGCTGCCCGGCTCTTCCTCGAGGCACAAGACGTACGGGATGTGCGTCCCAGCGCCGATCGGCTTCCCTTGTGCGCGCATGGCGATCGCCACTTGCACGTGGTACTGCTTCGCGCGGTCAGGGTACTGCTCCGGTTGCTTGTTCAGGCTCTTGGTGATCACAAACTGCTCGATCGGCTCCTTGCCTGAGCGCACGCGCTCTGCCACGTGCTCAAGGTGCTCGTGGATGCTCTCGACCACGTCGTCGCGTGACGCGCCCGAGAGGATAAAGTCCAGGATGTCGTTGCCGACGGCTTTCGAGAGCACGCACCAGTCGCGACGGACCATGTCGAGGCCCTTGACCTCTTTCTCAAAGACCGGGTCGCTGCTGCCCGGTCGCTCTTTGAGCACAAGGGCCGCGTACTTCTTCTTGTTGAGCAGCAGAATCGTCTTGAAGATGTAGTCCACTTCGAGTTCGAGGAGCTTGAAGTGCTTGTTGCACTGGACTTGGATCTCACGACCAATGCGCTTCGCGTCCTCGAGCTTGTCCGTGCGCGAGTCGACCATGATCGAGTCCGTGTCGCCGTACACGACGTCGTAGCCGCACTCTTGCTCTGCGACCTCCTTTGCGCGTTGGAGCGTCTGGCGGCCAGTCGATGTGATGAGCGCCGCGATGGGCTTGGCGTAGAAGCGCGAGAAGCGGAAGCCGAGGCAGCCGTACATCGAGTTGGCTGTCAACTTGATCGCCTTTTGGCGAATGTCGAGCTTGTTTGCTCTCTCGACGTTGCCTGCTGCAGTCTCGACCTTGAGCTGTTGCTTCACCTGCTTGCGGGACTCGAGCAGCCGCTTGATGACTGCTGGTAACACGCCTTCCTCGCAGCTGCTGCTCGGCAGCGGTGGGATGTCCGAGTCCGCTGCCAAGTCCTCCTGCTCGGCTTCGTGGTCAATGTCCTCGTCGTCCATGTGCTCGTCGTTGAGCGCCACAGGAACGGGCTTGGCTTTCTTCTTCTTTGACTTGCTTGACGCGGCAGCGACGTGTCCGTTGTCGTCCATGAGCACTCGCTCGACAGTTGTGAAGCAAATGTTGTACTCCTACGAAACGAGAGCAAGCAGATAGAGTAAGAACCATCGTCAGTAGACCCCGACACGACACGACACGACACGACACGACACGACACGACACCTATCTCAAGACGACACGTACGCGGATGATCGACGGGTAGAGACTGTTAAAGTCGAGCAGCACGACAAAGTTATCGTACAAGCCCTTCTTCGGCGCAAACACCATGCCGCCTGCGTACGATGCCTCGCGGCGCTTCCCCGCCTTGTCTGCTTCGGTCTTGGTCTTGTACTTCTCAGGGACAATGAACTTGTGCTTGGACCGCCCAAACTCGTGCAGCAGCAAGTACTCAATCCGCTCAGCGCGCTTGTTCGCCTCGAGCGTGCGCGGCCAGAGGTAGCCACAGAGGTTCGCGAGCTGCTTCGAGAGCGGCAGCACCTCGAGCTTGTGCATGAGCTGCAGCACGAACATCGCATCGTCGAGCGTGTGGCGCAGGAACCGCACAAAGTTGCCAGCGCCACCGTGGAGGATCTGCGGGATGTCGGTCATCTCCACTTCGACGCGTTGTTTCGCAAGCAATGTCTGCACCAAGTGCGAGAGACTGTACGTGCTCTGCGACGTCAGCAGCTCTTTGGACGACACGTACGTATCGCAAAAGAGACGACCGTTCACCATATCGTCCATGCGGTGCTCGTTCCACCCTTCGCCCTCTTTCGCTGGCACGAGACGGCCACGACGCAAGCGCGTGAGCTTCGACCAGAGACCGCCGAGCTTGTAGTTGTCAATGCGCGACACGAGCACGTCGAGCGCGTACTTGTGCAAGTTGTGACCGACAATCACGTCCGGGTCTTCGAGCTGCACGCGTGTGAGGAAGTAGCTGAGCATCACGCGCTCGTTCAGCTCGACGCGCAAGCGGTCGCGGTTGACAGCGAACCGCCCGTCGTCCGTCTTCATCCCGAACCGGTCGTCTCGCTGCGCGGCTGCCACGTACTCGTTCGGGAAGCCCGCGTTCGCGTCCAGCGGCCGAATCGCTGTGAAGTGCGAGATGCGGTGCTGCGCTTTCCCGCGGCCGCTGCCACCGCCGTCAGAGCTCACGCCACTCTCGGTGATCGCTGAGAGCGCGACGACCTCGTGCTTGCCCGACATGGGGCTGCACACAGTTTTGAGACTGAGGCTCATGATCGTGAGCGGTGGCGGCGCGAGCCCGCCGCCTTGGAGCGAGCTCACGTTCTTGGGCGCGAACGTCTCGTACTCGACGTGGCAGAAGCTCGCGCTCTCGTTCGACTTGCGCACGTTCGTGATCTCAATCCACCCAGGGCCCAGGAGCTTGCGCTTCACAAGGAAGTTCTCGAGCGGACGCGTGAATGCGCCACAGATACGACGGAACGTCTGTCCGCCGCGGTTGCAAATGTCGCTCGGCGGCGCTGGGTACCGTGCTGGGTACTTGACCTTCAAGAAGAGGTTCTTACCACGTGGGATGTCGGCGACTTCGAACGCGTAGTTGCGCTCCACGAGCTTCGTCTGGAACACGTCTTGGTCCCGACGCAACGTGATGCAGGACGGGATGAGGATCCGTCGGATCTCGTCGTGCATGCCCATCCACGCTTGCTGCTGCTCCGCGGTGGGCAGTTCTTTGAGCGGCTGCTCGCCTTTCGGCACGAGGTACATATACCGGTCGAGGTTGTTCACGATCACACAGCAGCTCTTGTACGTCGGTGCGCCGTTCGGTCCACCTGACGTTGACGTCTTGACCTTGCCGATGAGGTAGATCTTGCCTGGGCGATCACGTACTTCGACTGCGTCCATCCAGAACAGTTGGATCGTGTCGTCTGTCGCGAGCGTCTCGGGCTCGGCGGACTCGGCGCTCTCCGTCTTCATGTTCGTATCGCCGCCCCCGACTTGCCACCACTCGGCGACTTCGTTCGACGGGACGTCGGCAACGTCGCTGCCTATGGACTTGAACGTTGTATCTGGCTCTTCGATCGGTTCGCCTGCGAGGACGCGTGCAGTCGGCTCGGACGCCTGTAGGCGCGCCTCACGCGCCTTGCGCAGCAGCAAGTCGCGCTTACTCAGCGTCGGCTTCGCAGTCTCTTCGTCCGCGTCCTTGTCTGCGTTCGTGTTCGCGTCTCGCTCCGACTTCACCATGTCGATGTCGTCGCTAGACTGCTGGCCAGTCGCTTCCTCGTCGTTGTCCATCGACGCGTCGTTCCGATCGACTTCGTACGCATTGTCGTCATCCATGGGAAAGTCGTCGTCGTTGTTTGCGTTGTCCATGTCGTCGTAGTGGCTCTGGAACGGCTGCGACGCTATGCGAGCAGCAGACGAAGCAGCCGATCGCTGCGTGGAAGTGAACGATGACGAGACCGTGGCCCCGCTCGACGCTAGCGACGGCCCACTTGAGTACGACATGGGACGAGTGTACGCTTGGTGCGACTCGGTCGGGTTGCTCGTCAAGTCGTCCAGCATACTGTCCAGGTCAATGTCTGCCAGTGTGGACAGTAGCAACGTTAGTCGACTCGTACGTGTCCAGTTATATCCACAACAGTGACCAGCAGTCGCGTACCTCGCTTCGCATTCGCGCGTCCTTTGTTCGCGCCATGAGCGCCGCCACTCGAAGCGCCGCCTTTGCCCTTCGGTCCGTTCGACGCTGAGAAGAACATGTTGGTGATCTTCTGGTCGTTCCCTGAGCCCAGCTTCGCGCGCTGCAGCTTCTTTGCACGGCGCATGTAGGCGCTCGAGAGCGCACCGGCACTGCGCTTCTTGCCGCTTGGCGTGCCGTCGTCGTTGTCGCCGTCGCCGCCAGCAGCGTCGGGCTCTGGGTCGGACTCGAAAAACTGCTCCTCGCCGTCGTCGTAGTAGCCCATTTCACCGTCGTCGTTCTCGACGAACGGGAGTCCTTGGCGACGCTCGCGCACGATCTTTGCGTACTCTTCGTCTGTCACGGCTTTGAACACGCTCTCCTCTTGCGGGACGTACGTGGCGATCCGGGAAGACGGAGCGGTGGCCTCATGGCTGCTGCCGCCGCCTTCCCGCAATCGCCGGATCTCCTCCAGCGCCGCCTTGCGGGAACTGCCGCCGCCTGCACCACTTGCGCGTCGGGTGCTCATGTCACGTGCTTCCTGCTGTGTGTCGGTCGCCGCTGGTCGGTCTGCGTGCACCAATGCTGCGAGCCGTTTTTCGTCTATAGTTGGCGCCAAAATCGGTTTGGCTTTGGCGCCACTTTCGAGTAAGTGCGGTTTCGTACTTTTTCGGACAGAAACATTCCTTATTGGATTAACAATAGTGAAGAAAGAAAAGGATATCGAAGCATCTCACAACACAGCAGCAAGAAAGGACCCAAGTCTTTTGGGGCAAGAGAAGCTCGCGCGGCTTCAGCTTTCTCGACTCCTCGACTCGCTCTTCTCTTGCTCGCGATGGCGTCCGCGATGGCTACGAACCGCTTGCGCAAGGAGTATATGAACCTGAAGCGCACGCCCGTGGAGAACATTGAGGCGGCGCCGCAGGAGCGCAACATCCTCGAGTGGCATTACGTGATCACGGGCACAGCCGACTCGCCGTACGCTGGCGGCTTCTACCACGGCAAGCTGCGCTTCCCGCCCGAGTACCCAATGAAGCCGCCAGCCGTGCTCATGCTCACACCGAACGGTCGGTTCGAGGTCAACCGCCGCATCTGCCTCAGCATGTCGGACTTCCACCCCGAGACGTGGAACCCCGTCTGGGCGGTCGCCTCCATCCTCACAGGGCTCTACTCCTTCATGGTGCGTGCAGTCCTTGGATCTGGACGAGTGTGTATGTAGATACGAGGTCGGCTTGTATGTGTATGTGAGAGTACAGCAGCTGACGCCGAATGGACGACTGGATGCAGCTTGAGGACCAGATCACGACCGGCAGCATCGAAACCAGCGACGATGAGGTTCGTTCCACCACTACTATAGTGTGGATGGTGACGAAGAGAACAGCGTACTGTACTGACCCGACGAGTGCTTGTTTCTCACTCTTACGTGTGCAGAAGCGCGCGTTCGCGGCCGCGTCGCTCGCAGCGAACTGCCAAGATAAGGACTTTCGCTCGCTCTTCCCGCATCTCGTGGAGCTCCACGAGCAGCAAGAGGCGGCGAAAGCAGCGGCGACGAAGGCGACAGTGGCGGTGACAGCCACGTAATGCAATCCACACGCCGCTTGCTCCTGCTGCAGTGACACGACGATGTACATATAAACACCCCAGCGTCGCCTTTGGACTCCGCTTTCTTTTTGTCCGAACCTCATTCCGACTCGGTATTTCCTGTTTGTATACATTTTCACGATTGTGGCCATTCCTCCTCATCAATTCACTTTTGAAAGCGCGTGACCACCCACAAACCCCACAAGCTCAATCGGACACACCTTGCGTGACGCGTGCGCGCACCCAACGTCGCGATGGAGTTGAGCGACTGGCGCAACTGCGTACCCTTCGGTGCGTTCTTGCAGCCGATCCGTCTCTCGCTTGCAGCCGCCGCCGATGGCACCAGCCAGCTCGGCAAGAGCTCCGCCATCGCTCTCGAGCCGTCCACAACCACCGCATCCGAGCCTTCGCGCGCCTCTGAACAGGGCGATGCGACTGCTGCTGGCGCTGTCTCGCACGCGCTACCAACAGCGCACGAAGAGGACGAAAACGAGGACGAGCTGTTACTACTGCCGTTTCAAGGCGCGTGTGTTCAACAGCGAGGCGACCGCATGGTGGTGAACGCCGGTGGACCGGTCTGGGCGCTCGACTGGCTGCCGCAAGCTAGCGCTCGGCGACAAAAGAGACGCACGTCCGCGGTCCCGACAGCGAGCGGTGATGATGATGATGACGACGAAGCGCTGGACGAGAAGAGCGCTGCGACAGAGCAACGCACGCGCGACTGGCGCATTCTCGCGCTCTCGGCGCACCCGCCGTGCGAAGTCGTCGACGGGCAGCTTGTGCGGCCGACGCCGCCTGACCACTACTTTACAGTCGACGCGAGCGGTGTAACTGGATCTTCTGCCTCGTTGCGCAGCTTGATCCAAGTGTGGGCGATCCCAGTGCGTCATCATTCAAAGACAACGACGACCCGAGGGCTCGAGACGGGCGACACACGGCGACCGACGCTCGTGTACGCGATCGACCACAGCAGCGGCGTCGCGTGGGATCTCCAGTGGTGTCCGCTTGTGCACGACATGCCTTCGTCACGCGTGCGCAATCAGGAGCTGCTGGGCGTGCTCGCAGTGTGCTTTGGAGACGGGAGCGTACAGGTCTTTGAAGTGCCCGAGGTCCCATTCGAACAGCTTACGTCTGAGCGACTGGGCAGTAAACCAGCGCGGGTCGAGACGTTGCAGCCGACGATCTGTGCGAGCGTCCCGAACGTCCTCCAGCTGAGCGTCCAGTGGTCGCCACATCGGTGGAACTTGCTGCTCACTGGCGGCTCGGACGGTTCGTAACGTACCAGGTGTCGGTCTGTTTGTATGTGGGTGTTGTACTGACGCAGAGCCGTTCATTGGACTCTCGTGTGTAGGCTCCGTGTGTCTCTGGAACCTCGAGGATGAGCTGAACAAAGCAAACGACGCAGCCACTGAGCCGATGCTGCCGATGGAGCCACAACGGCGGTTCCAAGACGGTACGGCGCTGGTGTGTGTGCTTGTGGATCTGATGGAGCTGACAAGAGAGGGGCTATGGTGTGGCTGTAGTGGACACGGTCGGGAAGCAGGAGGCGCTCGAGTGGGGCTGGGGCTGGGTCGCTGTACGCGCCGTGTCGTGGTCGCCGTTCGACGAGTTCATCTTTGCCACGACCGGCAATGTACGGTTGAGTCAGGCTTGCGTCGGGCGCTTCTCCAGCCTCATTGCGACACGAGACGAGCAGCACTCACGCGGCACTGTTACTACGCACCACAGGACTCGGTGTTCAAGGTCTGGGACATCCGCGAACCGCGTCTGTGCATCCGGTCGCACCGCATCCGATCCACGTGGGGCCTCTCCTTACAGTGGATGGACCCGACGTCGATCCAGATTTCAGGCGACCAGGGCATGATCTACATGTACGACATCCTGGTACGTACCGTGCCTCTCTTGCTAGACTGACGAAGGTGTGCGTTCGTCGCCAGGAGGGAGACTAACGTGTTGTCTCGACTGCTGTGTGGGCAGAGCGGGAGCTACCAGAAGCTCTACTACCACCCGCAGACCGACTCGCCAGTGTGGAACATTGAGTTTGCTCGACGCGACGGTGAAGTGCCGCTGCTGGCGTCCTGCTGTGCGTCCGGGAGTCTCCGTGTCGCGCCTGCGAAGCGGCTGTTTCGAGCGACGCAGCACTCTGTGGAGCTCTTCCGCTTGTCCGGCGAGCGCGACACGGACGTGAACAAGCCCTACAAGCTGCTGACGGCAAGCTTTGACCGCAAAATCGTCGCCGAGCCGCCGAGTCCGCCGACGCGCGAGTTCTGCGAACGCGACGCTGCGCTTCATCGGCTGCGCGTTTCGACCAGTGCCGTCGGCGCATCGCCGTGTTTCATCGCTGCGGGCGGCCACGCGGGTCTCGTTGTCGTGCTGGAACTGCAGGAAGCGCTCGACAACATCTTGCGCGATCATTTCCTGCCGGCCAGTCGGAAGCTCGGACGGCCACGGAAAGCCAGTGATCCGTGGAGCAGTGCGAGCAAAGCGAAGGGGAAGCCACTGAAGACGACAGTGGGGACAACAGCAGGTAGTAAGAAAGCGGCAGCGGCAGGCGGGAAGCTCGTCAAGTCGAAGAAGATGCGGAATGCACTGACCAAGTACAAGACTGCACCAGGCGCTTTGAAGACAGGGCGGCGGCCTCGCGCCGGGTCGATCTCTGCTGGGTTCATAGTCGGCGATGCAGACGGGGATGCTGTAGAGGCCTCGTCCCACCGGCTTGATGTGTCAGAGGGCGAGTATGTCGACGACGGAGAAGAAGAAGAGGAAGAGGACGAGTCGATTTCGAGTCGCTCGCTTGTGGCAGGAGACGACATGTCTGAAGACGATCGGGGGACAATCTCCTCGGACGCAGTTGAAGAGGAGACAACAGTGGCGCATGAGACCCCGGAACGCGCACGGATGATGGCTGAGTACCAGATGGACCTGCCTGAGGAAGACGCGATCATGTTGGCGATTCAAATGTCCGAGATGGAACAACAGCAGCCGAGTCCAGCGCCGAATGCGACGACGAAAGGGACTGGGACAGCGAAAGCGAAGGCGAAACCTGCTGGGAGCACCACCGCGACGTCGTCAGCAGACAAGAAGTCGAAGAGTGCCGAGAAGAGCAAGAGGAAGCAGGCATCGCCCATAGTGGCGCAGAAGAAGCTTCCCAAGGCGAAACTAGCGGGTGGTGAAGCGACGATCCCATCGACGGCTCCAGTTGCTAAAAAGGCGACGAAGATAGGGACGGGGGCGAGCGGTGTCAGTGCTGCGTCTCCATCTGCAAAGCCCGTCAAGAGCGGAAGGAAGGCGCCTCAGCCAAAGAAAGCAGCAGGCAAGGCGAGCGGTGGCAAAGGCAGCAAGCCGACTCCCAAGTACGACGGATACATGGATCAAGTGGCGACGTTGCAAATCATCCAGTTCCAGAACGGCATGACGGAGGAAGACGCGCTCCAGGAAGCCCTTCGTCTCTCAGAGGCAGAGGCCAAGCGCAGCGTCTCTGGTGTGAACGATGCGGATGCGACTGCGTCATCCACAACGACTGCGACAGAGATCGAAGAAGAGGTAGCTATCGACAGCCTGGAGCTGAAGACACCGTTCGCGACGCCAAGTGCTACCAAGGCGATGGCGTCCACGCCATCGACAGGGAAGGCCGGGTCCCTGGAGCCTGTAGCTGCAACAAGAGCTCCACCAGCGAGAGCGAACGCGAAAGCAGTGACGAAACGGCCAGCGTCGGCGGCTGCGGCGAAGAAACCGAGGAAGATTCCAGCACCGAAAGCCGTCAAGCGTGCGTCCGCGTCCATTGCCTGTGTGGCCACCTCTGAGAGCAGTGTGGCTCCCAGCGAGGAGCTGACGAAAGGAGAAGAAGAAGCGGAGGCTGCAAGCTCAGAGTCGCTGGAAGCTGCTGCTGCCAGCGCGTCCAGTGCGAAGCGGAAGCGGTTAGCAAAGCCTGCACCTGCACGGAAGCGCGTGACGAAAGACGGGAAGAGTGTGCCTGGCTCCAGTAGCAGCGGTGGGGCGACACACGCAAAGGGAGGCGACATGCAGGAGGCCAGCGGGTACCTTACGGACGAAGAGGCGCTGTACCTGGCGCTGCGAGCGTCGGAGGTCGAGTACTAGCTCCGTTCTACCAACCTTCCAGTCGACGATCGCTGCGTTCGTCACTCGCTTATCACCGTTTTATTCGAGTTATTAACCCTCTCATTTTATGTAACGAGGAAGTGCAACTGGCTAAAAATACGACTACAGTCCTGGACAGTGCGATGAGGACACCCACAAATATGAGAATTGTTTTTCAATTTTCACCCAATTGTGACGAAAGTGTGTTCAAACGATTCAGCTCGCAAAACTGATCTGGACAGTGCTTTTTCTGAGCTCAAACGTATTCTCCATC
>JAASFJ010000370.1:0-24613 GCA_023333755.1 Globisporangium uncinulatum
GCGAAGACCGACTTCTTTGAGTACATGGAGGTGGTTGGCGACGGGCTGCGCTACTTTGGCGGCGGAGAGTGCTACCACGCGGTGGAGAAGGCGGTTGTGGAGCTGCGTAAGCTCATGGACGGCGGGGTTGAGGGCCGCAAGCAGGCCCACGAACTTTTCTTCCCGTGCCACCCGATGACGAACGAGTACGACGACTCGGTCTTTGAAAGCTCCGTCATGGGTGCGTTCCAGGGCGTCGCGCAGCTTAACGAACTCACCCCAGGAGCACTTACGCTCTCGGACGTGTGTGCGCACTTTA
Organism: Globisporangium uncinulatum; assembly: GCA_023333755.1. Taxonomy (NCBI): domain Eukaryota; phylum Oomycota; class Peronosporomycetes; order Pythiales; family Pythiaceae; genus Globisporangium; species Globisporangium uncinulatum. The sequence goes on from JAASFJ010000370.1 coordinate 299, forward strand.
CGAACTCGACCAACGGCTTATCGTCGCTCGAGCTCCTGTCGTCGTTCTTGAACATGACGCTTGAAAACGGCGTCACGTGCCTGGACTCCAAGTTCGAAGGCGAGAAGGACGCGACTGTCGAGGTCCTCCGTGAGTCCACGTTCGACGGCGTGAGCAGCGCTCGCCAATGGTACTACCAGACGTGCAATGAGTTTGGATACTTCCAGACGTCGACCAGCACGCGGTCGCCGTTCCACGCGCTCAAGAGCGTGACGGAGCAGAATGTCGGGGCTGAGATTTGCAAGCGGGTGTTCCACATTGACGTGGCGCCTGATGTAGAGAGCACCAACATCGACTACGGTGCGCTCCAGATCAGTGTCGAGAACGTCACGTTCGTGAGCGGCACCATCGATCCGTGGCACGCGCTCGCTGTGCAGAACTCACACACTACGACGACGGTGGTTATCGACGGCACGGCGCACTGTGCGGACATGTTTTATCCGACTGAGCAGGACGCGCCGGCATTGCAATTGGCACACGCGAAGATTGCTGCGTCGATCGACTGGTGCCTGGGAAAAGCTGCGACTTTGAGTGATGGAGCCGACGTGGTGGTGGAGTAAGTGTGGGTGGCGAGAGCCAAGCGAGTCTGTGAGTTGTTCATAAGAGCTTCAGAAGTCACTATTGGGGCCGTTCACGTTTCCAAGCTGATGGCTCCTCATAAGAACTCGAAGGAGGAACGAGGAGTGTTATCAACCGCAACATCCATCGCAACAACATTCTGAAGTTCCTGATGAATCAGTGATGATTGTGTTACGATCAAGTTTGACAGGTAGACAGTAGTACAGTAGGTCACAATTTCAGAGATTGTTGCGTCTGGCTCGGTTCGCGTTGAAGAAGAGAAGACCCAAAAATCGCCAATTAGATTCGCTCCTGCGAGAAGCTCCGAGCGTGTGACGACGTCTTCTCGGATGACGAGCGAGTGGGAGACGCTGCGTTTCCAGCCCTGGAGCAGCGCCCCAGATGCGTCTTTTTGGCAGCGGCTCGCAGCGCTGAAGCTCGACACGTTCCAGCTCAGCGACCGTGCGCAGGTTCGGTTCATTGGTTCTTTGTACATCTGGGTTGAATGAAGCGCAGGTGACTGACCTGCTTGTGTGTGTATGTGCTGCGGTCGCAGGAGTTGACGGGATACTTTGCTCCCGGGCGGACAGTGAGTGTGCCATCCCGCTTCACAGTGGACGACAGCTCGTTCCATACTGCAAACGCACAGAACAACGAGAGGTGCGTTCATGTATGGTTGAAAACTTTCAGCACGTGGTGGCGTTGCGTGACGTTGTTGTTGTTGGTGTGTGGTGTGTGTGTATCGGACAAACGGAGCAGCGGCTCGGACCGAGCGCGGTACGAATGGACGGCGCCGGGCGTGCTAATCAACACCAACACGCTCGAGGTGAGGCGACAACGAGCGAGCGAGCACGCCAATGCCTCCCTTCCCTTCTCACGTACACTCGCTTTCTCTCCCTCTCTCTGCCAGGACTTTAAAACCCTCGACAAGACTGCGGTGCTCCAGCAAGCAGGCGAGCGGATCCTCGCGTCAGCACTGTCGCCCACCTCCGCTCCCAACAGCGTCGCCCAACTGAACGCGTTTGTGCTCGTGACGTTCGCGGACCTGAAGAAGCACTCGTTCCTCTACTGGTTCGGCTTCCCTGCGCTCACGCCGCCCACTCCGTACAAGAGCAGAGCACCAGTCGCAGTGTCCGCAGCGCTCACGCTCGCTGAGCAAACGCACGCGCTCGGCTCGCTCCTCACGCTCCGCCAGGACAGCGTCAAGAACCGGACGGGGTTCTCGCCGTTCTTTGTCGTCGAGCGGTTGGGAAGTGACGCCGTGCGTGTTCTCCCGCTCGAGGCCTGGAAGCTCCGAGCCGAGCCAGTGAACGACGTAATCGAGACGCTCTTTGGCTTTGTCGATCCGTGTCCGCTCGCGACGAACCCTGGATGGCCGATGCGGAACCTCCTCGCGTTCCTCACGTTGCTCCCATCGTCCCGACTGGAACGTGGACCGCCACTCCGCGTCCTTGCGTTCCGGGAGCATCTCCACCACTTGCGGGACCCGCCAGCGGTGTTCGAGTGGACCCACTCGCTGCTGTTTGAAGTCGCAACCGACGACGTCCCAGTCACCGCCTCGCCAGTGCCTCGTGTCATGGGCTGGGAGCCGAATGCGCGCGGGAAGCTCGGACCGCGGCTCATGGAGCTCGGCGGCCTCCTTGACCCGCTCCGACTCGCGGAGACGTCAGTGGATTTGAACCTGAAGCTCATGCGCTGGCGGCAGCTGCCGTCGCTCGACCTTGAAGCGATTGCGCGGACCAAGTGCTTGCTGCTTGGCGCTGGCACGCTCGGGTGTTACACTGGTCGCAGTCTCCTCTCGTGGGGCTTCCGCCACATTACGTTTGTCGACAACTCGAGTGTGAGCCACTCGAACCCAGTACGCCAGCCGCTCTTTGAGTTCAACGACGTGGGGAAACCGAAAGCCGCGTGCGCTGCTGCTGCTCTGAAGCGCGTCTTTCCGCTAGTCGACGCAACGGGCGTCCACTTGACGATCCCCATGGCTGGACATCCGCTCAGCAACGCAGAGCTCGTGGCGGAAGCGCAGCAGGCACTCGCCCACTTGGAGCAGCTCATTGCTGACCACGACGTCGTCTTCTTGGGCACGGACTCGCGCGAGAGCCGCTGGCTGCCGAGCGTCATTGCAGCGTCCAAGCGCAAGCTCGTGCTGAACGCTGCGCTCGGTTTTGACAGCTACCTCGTGATGCGCCATGGCGTACAGCGTGGAGCTGCTGATGTTCCAGTCAGTGTCCCACCTGGTGTTCCAGAGAGTGACCCACCTGCTGTTCCAGACAGTGTCCCACATGCTGTTCCAGAGAGTGAACCACCGTCTTCAGCTGCGCTTGGGTGCTACTTTTGCAACGATGTCGTGAGTCCGCGGGACTCGCTCAAAGACCGCACGCTCGACCAAATGTGCACGGTGACACGGCCAGGGCTCGCGCCGATTGCATCTGCAACGGCCGTGGAACTGCTGGTCGCAGTGCTGCACGCCCCTGAGGGCAAGTACGCGAGCGCTGCGAGGCCTACGGACACGACAGCGCCGCTCGCGTTCATTCCGCACCAGCTGCGCGGGTTCCTCAACGCGTTTCACGCGATACTGATCACGGGCGAGGCGTTCGACCGGTGCATTGCGTGCAGCCCGCGGGTGCTCGCGGCGTACGAAGCCGACGCGTTTGCGCTCTTGGAGCACGCGTGCAACTCGAGTGCGTACTTGGAGGACCTCACGGGCCTGAGTGAGCTCACGCAGGAGGTCGACGCGCTCTCGTTCGAGCTTGACGACAGCGACGACGACGACGAGCTCATGTGAGGCGAGTGATGACGAGCGAGTGAGTTCTGCTTGGGAAGGAAATCGACCGACCGACCACAAGTGCTCGATGGCATTTTCTTGTGGCGTCACGCCTGCAAACTGGTAGTGATAAAACCACAGCTGAGTTGCGCATACAAAATCTCCGCTTATGTTCTAATCTATTGGATTCGGCTGCATATGCGTTCATGCAGGTCATTCTAGCACGGAATACACATTTGAGCTCATCGTATTATACCAACTGATTGCTTTTCGCAGGTCACTCGTGCAGATCTGAAGCGGGTCACCAGCAAAGGCGCTCACGTCCAAGAGGACTCAAGTGCGCTCTCGTGCCGCCGTTCGCATCATTCATTCCCCGATAAGCTCCCTCCCACCCCACACCGACCTAGACACACACAGACACACTACCATAATGGACAACAACAAGTTCGTCGTGCACAAGTTTGGCGGTACGTCAGTCGGCAGCGCCGAGTGCTTTGCCAAGGTCGCCGACATCGTCGCTGCGCTCCCCTCACCGCGCGTCGCAGTCGTCGTGTCGGCGATCGGCGGCAAGCCGAAAGTGACCGACATGCTCATCAGCCTCTTGGGGCTCGCAAAGCAGCGCAATGCGCTCGAGTGCGACGCGATCCTCGACCGCATCCGCGAGAAACACCACGCGGTGATCGCTGCACTCTTGCCTGCAGACGTTGGCGCGCCGATCGAAGCGGCGATCAACGCCGACTTGAAGCGACTCTCGGAGCTCTTGCGCGCGATCGCCATCATGCGCTCGTACAACGACAGCGTCGTCGAGTTCATCTCGGGTCACGGCGAGGTCTGGTCCGCGCAGATCCTCGCTGCAGTGCTCACACGACGCGCGGCTGCAGACGGGCACGCGCACACGTTCCGGTTCGTTGACGCTCGTGAGTTCCTGGTCGTAGAGCCGGACGAAGACCACGGACCGGTCGTCCAGTACGACGTCACCGCTGCGAACATGGCCCGGATTCTACGGGGTCCAGACGGCGACAGTGAACTCACGCACCTCGTCATCACTGGCTTCATCTGCAGCACGACCGAGGGCGTGATGACGACGCTCAAGCGGGACGGGAGCGACTTCACTGCGTCGATCTGTGGCCGTGTCCTCCAAGCGAGCAGTATCACGATCTGGACTGACGTGAGTGGCGTCTTGAGCTCGGACCCACGTCGCGTCCCAGAAGCCAAGATCCTCGCGGAGGTGTCGTACGAAGAAGCGATGGAGCTCGCGTACTTTGGCGCGAAAGTGATCCACCCCAAGACCATGACGCCAGCGATCTTGGAAGCGATTCCGATCTTCATCCGCAACACGTTCGAGCCGTCGCATCCTGGCACGAAGATCCACCACCGCAAGCGCGTGCAGTTCGAGCGGAAGCTCTCGAACGGTCTCCCGACTGCAAAGAACATTGTGAGCGGCTTCTCGACAGTCGACGACCTCGCGCTCTTTAACATTGAAGGCAGCGGTCTCGTCGGCGTGCACGGTACGTCATCGCGGCTCTTTAGCGCGCTCGACCGCGTCAAAGTCAACGTTGTGCTCATTGCCCAAGCGAGCTCGGAGCACTCGATCTGCTTTGCGGTGCCCATGAGCCGGGCCGCTGACGTACAGACTGTCGTGAACGAAACGTTCTTCAAAGAGATCCACCACGGTCTCGTCGACAAGACTGAATACATCGCGCCCATCAGCATCATCGCCGCTGTTGGTGACAACATGAGCCACACGCCGGGTGTGTGCTCGCGCTTCTTTGGCGCACTTGGCCGGGCAGGTATCAACGTGCTTGCGATCTCACAAGGCTCGTCCGAGCGCAACATCTCTGCCGTTGTGCGCTACGAGGACTCGGCGGCGGCATTGCGAGCTGTCCACTCGTCGTTCTTCTTGTCGGACCAGACGATCTCGATCGGCATTGTCGGGCTCGACCACGACGACACGGACAACGACAACGACAACGCGACCAGTGTCGGCAAAGCGCTGCTCGCGCAGTACAACCAGCAGCGCGAGTACTTGAAGCACCGGTTCAACGTCGATATTCGGATCCGAGCGATTGCGACACACGCGTCAGCCAAGATGCTGCTGGACCACGACGGTGGGCTCACGCCGGACGCGCTCGAGAGCAAAAACGCGCAGTTTGAAGCGTTCGACCACGACCGTTTCCTCGCCCACGTGTGCGCCGACCACTTGCCGCACTGGCTCATTGTCGACGTCTCAAACTGTGCGGATCACGTCAAGACGCTATACCCGACGTGGCTGAGCCGGAACGTGCACTTGATCACGGCGAACTTGAACGTCGCGGCGGCGTCGACGAGCCTCCACAGCGCGATCCGCGCGAAACTGCGCGAGAAGAAGCGGACGTTCGACTCGGAAGCGTGCTTTGCGGTCGGCGTCCCGATCTGCAGCACGATCCAGAACTTTGTCCAGACGGGTGACGACATTCGCACTGTCGAGTTCTCTGGGAGCCAGTTCCTCAACGCTGTGCTGAGCGCCGCGACACAGAGCGACAGTGCTGCCACGGTCGACCTCCCAACGCTCCTCGCTCAGCACGTCGACGCGTTCAAGACGCGGCTGTCGGTCCGCGACATTCTCGACGACGTCACAGGCGTGCGGAGTGCAAAGAAAGCTGTGCTGCTCGCACGGGAGCTCGGCTTCCACACTGAGCTGCAGGCGGCCGCGATCGCTTCGTGCTGGCGCGTTCCGAACGACAGCGACAGCGACGTGGCGTCGTGGGACTATGACCAGCTGCTCGCGCACCTAGTGAGCCAGTGCGCGCCTCTGCAAGCGCAGATCGCGGCGGCGGCTGCGAACCGGGTAGAGACGCCGACATTGCGGCTCATGGCGGCTGTCGACGCGAGCACTGGTGCGATCTCAGTGCGTGTCGAGGCGCTGGCGGCCGACCACGCGTTCGCAGCCCTGCAGCCACGACAGTGTGCGTTTGCGTTCTACACGGCGCGACATGCGGCGTACCCAGTGGTGGTCTCGGGTCCGATCGCAGACAGCTCGATAACGGCTGGCACGTTGTTCGGGAGCATCCTCACGCTCGCGCGGAACTGCGGTGCGCGGGAGTCATCCGGTAATTGAGAATCGAGACGACGTTGAAGTTGGCAGGTCATTGTTGTAAATACTGCACTTGTTGTACCCAGATCTGAGAACGCGTGAGATTTGGCCAAACACCTGACTGACGACTGGCAAAATTTGGATGTGGCCACTATTGTTATTTTTACGTTTTCAAAGAGAGTACAAGTAAGCTAATTCACTCTTTTGTTACAATCTGATCCTATTGTAATAAATCGGAAATGATACTGACATTTGGTGATCATTACTGTAGATAATCGGTAGCTTTGGCACCATTACTGTAATATACGAATGAATCTTCCACGCTGACGTGGAAGAAATGCCGATCTTAGCGTGTCAATTAAGACTACCACTTAGAAACAGTGTTGGCCAGGATACACCTCGAACTTGAAATCAAGGTTTTACTAATCAACGAGGAGAGAACTTGCGAACAACTCTAGGAGAAGTCCGTTACCACATACACACATGAAGAGAAATGCTGCGAAACGCAGGCACTGTACCGTGCTCTTTCGAGCAGCTCACTTCAACATCGAGAATTAGGGTGAAAATGACTTGTAGTTTGTAAACTGACAAGTAGAGTAAGCCACTCTATATGCAAATTGATTCTTGAAGTTAGGACCGCTGTTCTCAGTTCTCAGGAATTGACGAGACGCCTGAATTTGCACGTGATGACCATCATCGCGGTCGAGCGCCAGCGCGGCGCGGCACCCGCAGTGCGCACTCCGTCGTCCACGCACAGCAGATACTTTAGGCGCAACTATCGCCTTCTGTGCGCCGTCCTCGCCATCGCGCGCTTTCTCGTGTGCCCAATATGAAGTTCTGCATCGTGCGCGGCGTAGATCGGACACACCGCCATCCCGGCGACGTGTCGTCTTGTGTTGCGTTGGCGAGGTCCACAGCAGCGTCCGCGCGTCCACCATGCTTCGACGCGCCTAGTCTTCTGCTGCCCTCCCTTTGCTTGCGGACGTGGTTTACACACTCGTGCACTTTGCACATGTGTCCTAGAGTCCTTCGCCAATTTCCAATGATATTCAGACACTCATCGCACTCATACGCGTCACCTGCTCTTCAACGCACACATCTTGACCACCATGCCCCCTTAAGCCACTTGCTGCTGTCACTTCGATCGCTACCCGTACTGAGTAGCACCGGTGTACTGATATGTTCGCCGAACTGCTCGGCACTGCCTCCATCAATGATGCGCATCGGTATCGCTACCGGTTTTGTTCTCACGACATCCCGCATTCCCCTACTTCTCGCTTCTCACTCGTGAATCGACCGCCGCAAGCCACCTGGTCGCAGGCGCCCCACGCCGCCCACTCACGCAAACGGCCGCTTGAATCAGAGCTGTCGGAGGTATCACACTTGTGTTCCCCTCCCCTTCGCTTCTAGCCATGACGCGCAAACGCCGCTTTGGCTCTCGCACCGCGGCGGCGGCCGCCACTGCCAACGCCAGCGTCACGGCGGCCACGCCACCGGCCACGCCCGCACGCAGCACGCGCAGCTCTACACTGAGCCTCTCAGCGCTCACGACGCCGACGACAAGCAAAGGCGCGCTGCCGTACGACCCGACAGTGCTCTCGCCGCCGCTCAAGAAGCGTGTGGTCTCGCGTCGCGCCGCCAAAGCGCCGAGTCTCGAGGACGCTTTGGACGAGTGCGACTCGGAGCAGCAGCAGCTACTCGATGACGTAGACAGCAGTGGTGTTGGCGTGACGCAGCGTCACGACGTCAAGCCCGACCCGAACCTCCCTGAGCCGTACAAGCGCGCGGCCAATGTGTTGATGTACAGGGGGTCGGTCTACGACGCGATGCTTACACGCGTACGTGTCGAGTAGCGACTGTGTGGTCGCTTTCACGTGTGGTAGGGAGCCGACTAATGAATGCGGTGGCTGTGGTGGTATGGCGCACAGGCGCGTGTGCATCAGAACCAGTGCGAGTTCATTGCGCTCCAGGCGCTTGAGCACGAGCAGCAGTTCTTTCTCTGGACGCGCTCGGGGACGATCGGATACACGGGCAAGACGCTGCTCGTGGGGCCGTACGAGAGCGAAGAGCGCGTCGTGGTCGAGTTCTGCAACACGTTCTCGGCCAAGACGAGCTGCACGTGGGAAGAGCGCCACTCGCTCGAGTACCAGGACGGATGGTGCGTGCGTTCGTTCATTGCGCCCACGGCTGTTCGCTCTCATTCTCTCACTCGTGACCTGTGTGCATGTGTGTGTGCTCACGTCTTTCTACCTTGGGGAATGGTGCGTTCTACCACCAGTTACACGTGGATTGAACTCGACCACTCCATGGGAACGCCTTACACGGACCTCTCGAGTCCGCATAACGACACAGAGTACGACGAGACGGCCCCGCGTGGCCAGAAGCGGCGACGCACGAGCAGCGCCAGCAAGTCCACGTCGACGACGACGAGCAGCCGACTGTACAACTTTGTGCAGGACTGGAGCGGGGCCGCGTCGCCACTGGCGACCAAGCAGCAGCAGTTACGCGACGCGACAGCGCGGCCGGCGTCTCGACTGCATGCGGAGGTGCAGGCGTTTATGAACCTGATCGCGGACCCGAACGAGTGCCTCGGGTACAGCTACTCGGAGACTGAGGAGGTGATGGAAGAGGCGCAGAAGATGCCACTCGGCCGCTTGTCTAAGACGACCATCAAACGGGTCCGAATGTCATGACGTGCACACTGGGATTGACAACCAACCTGGATCGGCCGTGCTGACGTCAACACATGCGTCTCTATGTGTATGTCTCTGGGTGCTCATAGGGTTACGAGACGCTGCAAAAGATCTACGAAGCGCTGCAGACGCGCACGGCGTGCCGTACACACGTGCTGAACCTGAGCAGCCACTTTTACGCGATCATTCCGCACCACTCGCGGCTCGACGTGATCGACACGATGGTGAAGCTCGGGAAGAAAGTGGCGATGATGGAGAGTGTGTGTGAGAACGTGCGCGGCATGAGCGCGATGGACGTAGCCGCGCTCTGCAAACAGCGCAACTACTTGGACGAGTGCTACGACTTGCTCGGCTGCGACCTCGAGCCGCTCGCCGAGACTGCGAGCGAGTACGCGTACGTGAAGGCGTACCTCAAGAGCTCGAGCTGCTGCGGCTGGAAAGACGGCACGCTCCAGCTGCTCAGCGTCTTCCGCGTCGTCAAGCCCGACGAGAGTGCGCGGTTCGAGCCGTACCGTGACTTTCCCAACCGCAAAGTACGGAGTGACGGTCACTTTCTGGCGGCACCCGTGGGTCGGAAATGCGCGCAGCTGCTCAGCTGCCACATTGTGTCGTGTTGGGTACTGTATGTGTGTGTAGATTTTGTGGCACGGCAGTCGCATGAGCAACTGGCTCGGGATTCTCACGGACGGGTTGCGGATCGCGCCGCCAGATGTGGCGTCGAACGGCCGCATCTTTGGCAAAGGCATTTACTTTACCGACAAGGCGTCGAAAGCGCAGGCGTACTGCCACGCGAGCAGTGCGCGCCATGGCGGCCACAGCAAGTGCGTGTTTGTGCTGAGCGAAGTGGCGCTCGGCGCGGTGAAGGAGATGGTGGCGTCCGAGGAGAACGCGAAGCGGTGGGTCCACGTGAGCTGCGGCGGCCACACCAAATCCACGACTGCGTTCAACAGCTGCAAAGGCGTCGGCACGTGCCGCCCGGACGCGAGCGGCGAGGTCGTGGACGCGGACGGCACTGTCTGGCCGCTCGGTAAGCCTGTGCAGACGACCGAGGCCACGGGGCTGAGCCACTCGGAGTACATCATCTACAACCCAGCGCAGGCGCGCATGCGCTTCGTCGTCGTCGCCAAGAGTGCTTACTAGCGAGCCAGTGAGCCAGCGAGCGAACGAGCGCCGCCCATGTAGACCGACCCGACTCGACGTGTATTCCCCCACTCTTCTGGCTGGCGCGAGCGTGTGTGTATGGAACGAACGCACTGTACATACTGGGCGGTGGGGGGTGGCTGGCAGCGTGCGTCCGTAAGTGCGTGTGGTGAGTGTGGGGGCTTGAGAAGAAGTAGGCTGTGCGTGTGTGTATTTTGTTTATGTATGGGGAAGACGAACAACATTCGGGCGAACAACGAGTCTGTCTCTCTCTTTGTCGCTCTGTCTCTCTGTTTACTGGAGCTTCTTGGCACCCGCCGTGATTGCGTTGAGGCGCTCAACCAGCGGAGGGTGGCTGTAGTGGTACGCACTGTAGAGCGGGTCCGGGTTCATGTTGGCCAAGTTCTCAATCGCGAGCTTCGTGAGGCCGGACTTGAGCGCATGGGCGTGGCCGAGCGCAACTGCGAACGCGTCGGCTTGGAACTCGTTCCGGCGCGTGTGGAGCGTGACTAGGAACGACAACACGTGGTCGACTGGCGCCCACACTGTCTGCGAAAAAAGGAAAAAGCCAACCAGCACGGGCTGGGCGTCACTCGCAGCAAACCCAAAGCTCGCAAAGAGCTCGCGGTCGTGCATGCAGCGCCCAAAGACGTAGAAGCACGCGAGCGTGTACAGTTGCTGGATCGCAAAGCTCTGCGGCAAGTGGGCGAGCTGCCAGTGGCCGAGTTCGTGGCCCAAGATCGCGACGACTTCGTCCCCACTCGCTTGCGCCAGGAGCGTATCATACAACACGATCCGCTTGTTCTTCCAGAGCCCAAAAAAGTACGCGTTACTGTGGCTCGACCGCTTCGAGCCGTCGACGACAAAGAGCTTTGTGAGCGGGAACTTCAGCTGCGTAGCGAGCGCTTCAATGCGCGTACGGAGCTCACCGTCAGCGAGCGGCGTAAACGTGTTAAAGAGCGGCATAATGAGCACTGGGTAGAGCGTAATCATGACGAGCGAAACCGCGAGTAGAAACGCCCAGACGTAGAGGTAAAAGAGCGCTCCACCGTAGCGGATGACGACCACGAGCGCCGCTGTCACAGGGGCGCCAATCGCGAGCTGGAGAGCGAGGCTTTTGAGCTTGTCGGCGCCAAAGAGCGCGAGTGTCTGCTTGTTAAAGCCGTGCCGCGCTTCGACGACAAACGTCGAGTAGAGCGCGAGTGGAAGCGACGTGAGCGTCTCGCGCACCGACGTGAGGACGAGGAGCATGACGGACAACGCGAGCTCGTTCTCCGGGTCCGCGCCAATTGCAGCGAGCGCACGGCCGCTCAGCGTCCACATGAACGGTAGGTACCCGAGCAGCAGCAGTGCGGTGGCTTCGAGCTGCGCGTACGCGCCAGCTACGAAGCCAAACGTACTCTTGTCGAGGCCATACGCGCGGCTCTTGTCAAACTTGGCGAGGGTGGCGTCCAGGAGCGACACCACGGGCTTCGCGTCGTCTGCTTCGTCTGCTGCTGATGGCTCGCTAGTCGCGTCACTGTCTTCGTTCGCTATATCTGCTGCCGTTTTCGTGGATGTGAAGGCGCCGAGCGCACCAATCGCGTCCGCCAGTGGCTGTGGGAACGCTGGCTCGTGGAGCTTGCGGTGCTGCCGCACGTCCAAGTACGTCTCAAACGCGTACACTGCGGTCATAAACACGAGCGCTGCCTGAAAGTACGGCGTGCCGCTGGCCGGCTCCCAGCCTTCTCGCGTGTACTGCGGGCCGCTCCACCACGCGGTCGTCGCGTTCGCGCTCGTCATCACCGGTCTTGAGGGAGCCCTTCTTCACTCCTTTTGAAATGAGGGTGTTTACTTCGACAAACAAAACAAACGGGTGCGTTTTCTTCTGCTAGTTACGAAATGTGGCGTTTTTCCCACTTGGCTGCACTATAGCGAAAGTCCTGGCGCCTTGAGGCGACGAGGCGCTGCTGTTGCAGTTCTTCCGAGTCGGAAGGAAGAAGGAAGATCGTTCGCTCCATGGACGCGGCCAAGAAGTTCGTGCTAGACGCCCAGGGCCAGCAGGAGCTGCTCCGCGAAGCGCAGCGGAACGCGCGCGACCAGGCGTTCCGCATGAAGCGCGCCATGGACGCGAACGAGCCGAACGGAGTGCTCAAGCACGCCGCAGAGCTGCTGCGGGAGCTGCGCACGAGCCTGCTCTCGCCCAAGCACTATTACGAGCTCTGTGCGTCAACGTTCGGCTGCTGTATCTGTACATAGTGGACATGGTGGTGGCGTCACGCTGGCTCACATTACAACGTCGCGAATGCTGCAGACATGCAGGTCCTGGACGAGCTCCGCCACCTCGAGAGCTACGTGGAGGACCTGCACAAGGCCGGGTCGTCCATTCGCGCGCTCTATGAGCGCGTCCAGAGTAGCGGGAATGTATTGCCGCGCTTGTACGTGAATCAAGCGTCTACTGCTGCTGCTGTCGTCATCGTGGAGGTGGAGAACGACATCGTACTTAACGTGACGCTCTAGGTACCTGCTCGTGACAGTCGGCGCCGTGTACATCAAGTCGAAAGAAGCGCCAGCTCGGGAAGTGCTCACCGACCTTGTCGAGATGACAAAAGGCGTCCAGCACCCGCTCCGTGGGCTCTTTCTGCGCCACTACCTCTCACTCTGCGTCAAAGACAAGCTCCCAGACTCTGGCAGCGACTTGGAAGGCGACGGCGGGTCCGTGGACGACGCGATCGCGTTCCTGCTCCAGAACTTAAGCGAGACGAACCGGCTCTGGATCCGGATGCAGAGCCAGAAAGCACCTGGCGCGTCGAAAGATCGCAGTGTGCGCGAGACCGAGCGACAGGACCTCCGGCTCTTGGTCGGCACGAGTCTCGTGCGCTTGAGCCAGCTGGACGGCGTGACGCAATCAGTGTACGCTGCACACGTGCTCCCACACGTGCTCGCAGTCGTTGTGACGTGCAAAGACCGGATTGCGCAGCAGTACTTGATGGATTGCGTCATCCACGTCTTCCCCGACGACTACCACCTCCACAACCTCGAACCCATGCTCGCAGCAATGGGGCAACTAGTCGACGGTGTCGACGTCGCGGCGGTGCTGCTCGCGCTCCTCGAGCGGCTCACGACGTACCACGACACAGCGCAGAACCAGCTGCTCGATGGTGGTGATGATGCAGCGAGTGCAGCTGGGGAACAGCAGCAGCTCTTTCAGTTGCTCTATGACCGCGTCGACCGTGTCGCTGCCAGCACAACGGTCGCGATGCTTGCGTCTACAATGGCGCTCTTCCGTGGCTTTGTGAGCTTCACGCTCGCGTGTGTTAGCGACAGTACGCGTGTCGTCTGCTGTCAGCGTGTGCTCGCGTGCTGCCTGTTGTTCGTGACCGACGGCCGCTGGACCAGCACAGACGCGACTAGCGTCGTACATTCGTACTTACGCGAGTTGCTCGTGCACGCTGTCGAAACGCTGTCGTTGCTTGAGCTCATGCGCGTCCCTGCGGTCCGTCCGTTGCTGGCGGTTCTGCCGTGGACGCGCGAACGCAAAGCTGTCGCACTCGCGCTCGTCCACGCGCTGTTGTCGCGACACACGCCACTCACAGCCGCCGCACAGCTCGAGTTTGTCGTCGATGTGCTTGCGCCGCTCGTGCGCGACGACCCGGACGCGCCACTGGTCACTGTCGAACCAGCGTCGGGACCTGACCGTGACGCGTTCGAAGCAGAGCAAGCCCAGCTCGCAAAAGTGCTCCATCTCGTGCAGTGTACGGACTTGGACGAGCAGTTTCGAGCGTTTGCAGTCGCTCGACGTGCGTTCGGCCAGGGCGGCGTGTTCCGGATCCGCTTTACGCTCCCGCCGCTCATCTTCCAGTCGCTCGCGCTCGTCCACGCGCTTAAACTAGCGACAGCGACAGCGTCGACAGCGACTCAAACGCGCCCACGTGAGGTGCTGCAGTTTGTGCACGAGATGGTGACTGCGCTCGCGTCCAAGCTCGAGCAAATGTCGGTCGTGTGCGTGAACCTCTTCCTCCAGTGTGCGCTCGCGGCCGACCACTGTACGCTCGAAGCGGTCGCGTACGAGTTCCTCACGCAGGCGTTCATCGTGTACGAGGACCAGATCTCGTACTCGCGCGAGCAGTGGAAAGCGCTCGAACTTGTCGTCGCGGCACTGCGCACGATGCGCGGCCTCTCGCGCGCGAATTACGAGGTAGTCGCGACAAAGACGACGCAGCACGCCGCCAAGCTGCTCAAGAAGCACGAACAGGCGGCGATGGTGCTCAACTGCGCGCACCTCTTCTGGGTACGTTGTGTAGTGTGTCTCGTGTCGTATCGTGTCGTGTCGTGTCGTGTGGCTCTAAGCACATGTGGTATATATGTGAACAGCACCCGACCCTCCAGGATGGCAAGCGCGTCCTCGAGTGCCTCCAGCGGTCGCTGCGCATCGCGGACGCGTGCACAGGGTCGTCGGCGAGCCAAGTGCCGTTGTTCCTCGAGATCCTCGAAGCGGTGCGTGCATGCATTGAACGTGATAGACTCGCTGTGTCCACTGAACTGATATGCTCCCCAACGTGCGTTGGCTCGCAGTACTTGTACTTCTTTGAAGCCAAGACACCGGAAGTGACTCAGCACTACCTCAACGGCCTCCTCGCTCTCGTGAAAGACCACTTGGAGAACATGGAGCACGGACAAACGCGCAGCGAGTGCGAAGTGCGGTACCGCGACATTCTCCGCTACATGGACAGCCGATCGATCGCGCCGTCGGTGGGGATGGGGACAGCGCTTGCTGTCGCTGCGAGCTCCTAAGTTGGTCTAGTGGGCAATGTCGTGTGCGTGTGTGTTCCAGGGAGATGCAATTGACCAGCGCTTTCATGTTGTCTCTCTCTCGCTCTCTCTCTCTCTCGTCACCTGTGGACTTCGTGATGCGCTTCGGGTCGCGTGTGCGTGTCGAAGCGCTTTGTCCACGGCGCAGCGACGTGCGCAAGCGCCTGCAGGACGGCTGCTGGTGCGCCGTCGGAGCCGACGTGGAGCTGGAACGACGCACCAGTCGCGCTTTCCTGCACGAGCGCGAGCAACTGACTACCGCGCGGAGCCGAGATGAGGACACGCTGGAGGTCGCCCGAGCGTACGAGCTCGCTTGAGGGACCGAGGAAGCCATCGTTCGGTCCGTAGAAGTAAACGACGGCAGCAAACGTCCCGACCTGGACCCCGTTCGAAACGTCAGTCAGTGAGTACACCGTCCAGCTAAGAGATACGAGTGAGAGTCCCGAACGAACGGAACGGAACGTACACTAAGCATCTCGACTGCGATGTAGAGACACCCAGCGTCTCGCAGTGTCGCGCTACCAACACGCACAACGACAGTTGTCGTGTTCACGCTGTCGGCGTTCGAGAAGTCAACGCAGCTGTCCTTGTCGCTGCGTGCAAAGAGCGACGTCCGGTGCAGAAGCGGGAAGCTTGCGCTCAGCGCACGCGCAACCCGCACAAGCAGCTTCTGCGTCGGCAGACTCTCATCGAGGTACCAGGCGCGCGGATGCCGCAGTGACGGTCCAATCAAACGCGAGTCCAGAGCACTGCCCGTGTCGGCGTTCATGAGAAACTGTCGTGTGATCTCGACCGAATCGGAGACTTCCGTGTTGCTGGGCTCCGCACTCATGTCCTCAATCATCGCTGCGATGAACGCGTTCTGAAAGTGCACGAATTCGTCCATCGTACAGTCTCCACCAGGATCGCGACTCGCGTGTCCATGTTGCCCACCGAGCGCGCTTGTGAGCGTGTACGTCTCTGCCATGGTCGCTGCACTCGTTTTGCTCGCGACGACGATCGCATCCACTTGATCGCGGTAGCACCGCAGGAACTCGTGCAGGATCACGAGACTCTGGAGCTGCGCGACGTCGAGCGGTCGCTGACCCGCCTTGTGGGATATGGCTGCCGGCGTTGCACACACGACGACGCACGACAGCTGGAAGACGGCATCTGAGCACACGACGAGCGTGTGGCCGCTACTGAGCTCCAGCTGGGCAACGTCCGGCACCTTGGAAAACTGCACAAGGCTCGCGACGAGCAACGCGACGTGCGAGTACGCGAACGGCAGCGTCGCGTCGAGTTCCCACTGCACAAGGACCTGTCCTGTCGTCGTCACGAGCAAGCACGCCACGCAGCGAGTGACAGGCATGAGTGATGTGTGGACGGACGAAATGTACTGAATTCGCGTCGTTTCGAGGACGTGTCGCTAGCAATACGGAGTGCATTCATAACGACGCGTCACACCGTCACGTGAGGAGCTACGACTGTCGGCAAAGTTCGCTGTCATTCCGCGCCGCCATCCGCGTCGCCGTGTTCGGACCGAGCGTCGCAGAGCTCGTCGACACGTCCAGAAACGACGCTGCACGAGCCGTACGCTTCCCGGGACCGTCGTCCGCCGCCGCCTCTTCTGGCGACGGCGGGAACACTGGAACCGCCGGGAACGACAGCGACATCGCTGCAAAGAAGTCGCGGTTCCCCTTCTTCGTCGGCGCCGCGCGGTGCACTGGACTGCTCAACAGCGCCAGCTTCGCACGCAGCTCGTCGCATTCGCGAGCCACCGCCTCTGTCTCCCGCTCCATCGCCGCTGTCCTGGTCGCACGTGCGAGCTTCAGTGCGCCGACGTCACGCTTGGTCTGCGCCTTGAGCTGGCGCGCAAACTCCGCGTGCGCAGCCTTCGCGTCGCCAGTTTGGCGCGCCAGCGTAGTTTCGAGCGCGAGCTTCCGGTGCACGTGCGCAGTCGTTTGGCGGGCGATCGTGTGCTCCAGGTGCGCGACACGGTCCATCAAGTCGCGCTGGTGCGTGAGCAGCGACCGCTCTTCGTCGTGGAAGCTGCGCTCTTTCGTCAAAATCGACCGCGTCACAGCGATCTGTTCACTCTCGGGACGCGCGTGCGCTTCCATCTCGGCTTTCGTCAGCTCGGCCGTGCGGCTGCGCGTCCACGCAATGTCGCTCTCCGTGTTTGCGACTCGCGCTGCGTGCTTCCGCGTCGTCATGTCGAGTTCATCGCGCAGGCGCTCCAGCACCGCCTTCTCTGCGTTCAGTTCGCCACGGAGCCGCGCGCGTAGGTCCGAGAGCGCTGTCGTGGCTGCTGCTAGTCGCGTCTCGTACCCGCGCTTCTGGTCGGCTGCGGCAGCGGTCGACGCCGTCGCGTTCGCGTCCGCTGCATCGCACGCACGCTCGAGAGTGTCACACTTGGCGTCAAGCGCGTCGAGGTGCGTGCGGAACTGGGCGAGCACTTGTGCCCCGGATGTCGTTGTCGTTGCGTGCACAGACTCGAGGAGCGTCTGCGCCAGGACGCTGTGCACGACCGGCCCGCGCGCTTCCTCAGTGTACTGTCCGAGCGCTTGCTGCAACTCGGATGCGTACTGCGACAGCAGCAACGTGAGCGTGTCTGGGAAAGCGTCGCGTGACCTGCACACGGAAACGACAGCACATCCGACACGTCAATGTGGGCTGTCAACCAACCAACCAACCAAGCTGTTCCACTGGCACCGTACGTTGCTGCAAGCACGCTCGCTGTCTCCACGGGCGTGGGCGGCAACAAGCGCGCGAGGAGCGCGACACACGCGTCGCGTGAGAGCTGCTCGTTCTGCTGCACTCGCGCCTCAACACTGCTGCGCACGCGGGCTTCCCACGCCGACACACTGTCGCGGAACGTTGTGCGCCGAAGCGGCTCTGAGAGACGCGTCGACAGTTCGTCGATCCGGACCTGTGCACGCTGAACGCCGCGGTAGTGCGCGACACGCACGTCGCAGGACGACAGTGACTCGTGTCGCTCGTCGAGCGCGGTCGTGACGGCTACTAGCGCGTCGTCGTATAGCTGCGCGGCTGCGTGAAAGCTGTCGGTGATGGAGCGCTGCAGCAGTGTGTTCGCTGCGTCTGCGATCGTCGGGAGGCGGCTCGAGTTCAGCGCAGCCACGTACGTCTCGAGCACGACTGCGAGCTCGTCACACCGGACTGCACTCCCCATCACGTGCTTCACGGGCAGCGCGGAGTTCGACTTGGGCGACAAGTACGCTGCGTAAAACGCGTCGATCGATGCGACAAACTGCGCACGGAGCGCGTCGCGAGCTGTCGCTGGACCTGCGACAGCGGTCGCGCTCTCGAGCGGACGGCTAAGTGCGACGCACTCGCGCACCGGAAAGTACGCGTTGAAGTACATGCGGCTCGCATTGCGCGCCACGACCGCGTCGCTGAACCCCGGCTCGTCCGCGAGGCTCGTCTCGAGGTACTGGATGTTCACGGATCGGTATCAGTATTAGTATCAACATTAGTATCAGTATCAGTATCAGCAACACGCGCACCTCGAGTGGCGAGAGCGTGCGGCCGTCGGTCGTTGCCAGCCACTTGAGCTTGAAGTTCTGGACGAGCCAGACGAACTTGGGCGCGTGCGTCGTAAAGTCTTTTACTGCCAAGACCACCCATCATCCATCGGTTAGTTAGCTCACACACACTCTCTCTCTTGTCGCTACAAGTATCAAGCAGCACACCCACCAACGGACGCCTCGTCCTGGTTCCCACGCACACGCAACACGCGCGCAACGTCTGGGAGCCAGTCGAGCGTCGCGAGCGCCCGCGCACCCAGCTCCCCGTCGTCGCAGAACACGAGTGCGGACGCGAGCAGGAGCAAGAGCGCCAGACGCGCACACCGGCGGCGGTCGCTCTCGTCCTCACGGACGCTGCCACTCGACACCACGATGCAGTCGTGCACGCCGTCGACTGGCACCCAAAGCCACAGCAGCACGTCGGCGGACGACGGTTCTTCTTCCTCGTTGCCGAAAGTGACCGCGCTGGCGTTGAGCAGCGTGCGGAGGAAGAGCCGCTTGCCAGTGTGGCGCGGCCCCCAGACGCCCAGCACGCGCACGCCAGCAGCGACAGCGGATGCGCTGCGTAGCGTCTGGAGTGCGCCTGGATGTACGTGGAAGGAACTGTCGCTGTCATCGCCTGGCGCCTGCGTCACGAGCGGGAGCGCGTGCCAATGGCGCTCGATGGGGAGATGCGGTGGAGCCATGTCGTTGACAAGTAAAGTCCAAAAAGGTCACTTGGAGTGCGATGTGAATGCGCTAGTGACATTACTAAGGGAGTCGAGCTCCTGAGTTGCGTGTGGTTCTCTCACTCAAAATCAAAATCAAAAGTTGTGACGGGTTCATTCACGAAATGGATCCGCTCGGAGCTTCCGTGCGTGCAGGCGACCGCCGTCCGTCACCACCGCAGCTGCGTCTGCCTGTACTGCTACTGCGGATGGCGGCGGTGGTGGCAATCCTGATGGCAACAGCGACGCTCGCAACTGCCACAGCTGTCGACAAGGACTCGGAGCAGCTGCGCTTTACATCGACCGCCGTCACCACTGACAGTGTATCAGGCTGTGGGCTCTGCGCACGCAGTGGCCAGTGCGAGCACGCGTTCCGTGGTGCGCCAGGACAGTTCTGCCTCACGCTCGTGTCTGGCGCTCCGTGCTGCTGTCCAGCAGACGCACAGTGCGTGCTCGCGAACGCGTACAACTGCCGTTGTCGGCGCTCCGTGGGCGTGAACGGCAACGGTGCGCACGTCCGCCCGCACGCAGCGACCACAGCTGGCTCCGTGCTGCTCGGCCTACTACTCGCGTGTTGCGGCTGTTGTTGTTGCTGTTGCTGTGTCGCGTCTCGTCGACGCCAGCGCCGAGACGAGCGCGGGTACTACACAGAGCCGCTCTATTCAGCGTCCGCCACGACGCAGTACGGGACCAACACCAGCGACGACAGCCGCAATGCCTATCCAGTTGCGCAAGCACTACCAGTGTATCCGTACGCGTACGCGTCGGCCCCGCCCGAGTACGACGACAGTCGCTATGAGCCGTCAAAGAGAGCGGGTGACGACAACAGCAACGCGTTCACTGCAGCAGCGCTGGGGGCAGCAGGCGGACTCGCCACCGGCGTCTTCCTTGGCTCTGCGTTCGGAGGACGCGGCGGTAGTGACGCGTACCAGCAGTCGTCCACGTCGTACTTTGACGGCGACACGGGTGGCGGCTTTGGGTTTAGTGGTGGCCCTGACGTCTCGGCGTCTACAGTCGAGTTCAGTGGGGACACTGGCGGGGATGACGGCGGCTGGAACGACAACACGGGTGGTGGCGACGACGGTGGCGATTTCGCTGGAGACTCGTAAGCGCGTCAGCGTATCGTATGACGATACAGTGCCGTGGAGCGGATACGAATTTGCTCACTCGATCGCGTCTTGGTTGGTGAATACGTGTGGCACGTGGAAGTCAACGGATACGCTACTGTACTTAGTTGGTGTGCGACTGAGCATCGCGAGTGCGCTTCTTGTATCCATCACGTATCTGTGGTTGGATGCATGGAGTTGGTGCGGCTGAACTACAGCACTGTATCCCGTGGAACAAGGTGTCGGCACTTTGGCGAGACGTCGTTAACGACCAGGCAAGGCGGGGCAACGCATCGACAGCAGCAGCGCGCCGCAGGCCAGCAACTACGGGTTGGGACTCGATTCAACTCGACTGACTCAACTCCGATTTGCCCAGACCTCTCTCGCAAGTCAACTCGACTGAGCTCCGATTTCTCAATTTTTCATTGGTTTTGGCTCGGATGGCTACAGTCTCGACCTGACATTTGGTGGCGCCATCGGACTTTTCGGGTCGGCGCTGATTCGCTCTGGCGGAGCCAGCTGCCCCGCTTGCCGACGACGCGGACGCACTCAAAACATTGAAACTGGCGGTGTATGCTGCGGTGGTGGTCGGTCGGTCGGTTCTTCAGTCGATGCTTCCGGTTGTTTGGTGCGCTTCTGAGCGAGTCATTAGGCAGGCGAAGTACATACCCAGACCGCTCGAGGCTGCTTGGCGGTGGCAGCAGCCGATGCAGTTGTTGTTGTCAGTGAGGTATATAAGGCTACATCCTGCGAGCCAAAATATCCATTCCTCCAGCTACGTCGCGCGAGCGGGGTCGTCAGGAGGTCGCGCCTTCAGAGTGCTACACGGCATCACTCTTTGTCCGTCTTCATCATGGTTGGGTGAGGCTGTCTGGTCCTCGTTCAATCCACTGGCGCCCGGAGTCGGTCTCCTGTGGTCGATCCAGTGGTTCATGTCATTGTGCAGATGGGCTTCGATTGCCGTCGCCGCGGGCCTCTCGGTTGGCAGTCCGTACTGTGTCGACCGGCGTGAGTCCATCGCCTGATTGGCGGCTGCGTCCGCTATGTTGTTGAAAGCTCTGTAGTGGCGCGTGTAGCTCCTCATGTCCATTGTGTCCGCGAGGCGACGGACAGCGCGATAGAGCACCGCCAGTGCTGCGTTCTTGCGGGGTTGGTGTCGCGTCTGCTGGGAAATTACCATGGCGATGTCCCTAACCACATGGAGGGGAGGGGGCGCAGCCGTGTTTGTGCGCGTGCCTTAGTCCCTGAAGGAAACCGCTGTACTCTGCTACGCTGTTGGTTATTCTTCGGTCTGCCGCTGACATGCTGGCCACCCAGTGCAGTCGATGCGAGCCCGCTGTTGCGCCGACCTGCACCAGTACTGCCCCGGACCCTCCAGGCCCATTGTGTTGCCCCTCGAGCTACGGTCAAAGAAAAGCACGTAGCTGTCCCCATCCGTGGGGATCGCCAGCCCTACTGTGTCTGCGTCATCCCAAAGAGCAGCTCTGCCAGGACTGCGACCACTGTTGTGCGAGCCTCGTCCTGGCGTGTCCTGGGCGCGCCTCGTAGTACCCGTGCCAGTGTGTGTATACCGGAGTGAAGGCGTGTCGCTGCTACTGCCTGGAGCCCGGCTTCTGGCGCTGGCTCCCCCTGCCGCTGTGCTGTTGTGGTTCTGCCACAGAACAGCCATCGTGACGGCGCAGCAGCACCCCCACACCAAGTTCGCGGCGTTGTAGACCTGGTCAAGATGACGATCACCCAGCCGCATAGCCGAGTCGCGGCTCCGTAGCATCTCCCATGCACGCAGCGGCGTCTGTCCCAGCCGGAGGCCGAACGCCTCTCTTGGATCGGCGAAGGGTTGCTGAAGGCCAATCACGGCCCACTTGGCCCGAGCATTGCCCACAGGAGCTTTGCAGTCGGGCATTCCCACAGCATGTGGGCACGTGAGTTTCGTACGTGCGCGCAGGGCGCTTGAGTGCAACAGAGATTGCTGTCTCGCCGGTTCCAAATGCGCAATTTGCCGGACTTGATCCGGAAAAAGGTCTGGCGCTCGAAGGATGGAGCCCGGGCACCACTGCCACCGCCTTCCACGACACGCTGCCCAACCCCGTCTGCATCGCCAACTCTACCATCGACCCCGACCTTCGAGCCAGTGCCTTGTCCCTGGCGCTTTCTCCTGCAAGCGTGCGTCGCTGCACAACCTTCGCCTTGTACCGTTCTCGAGAAGCTCTCCAAGGTTCTGCTGTTTGCCAGACTTGCACCAGTCGAGGCGTCATCGGGCTCGGGCGGAAGTGCACCGGTGTCCACACACCCTTGCCGCTGCTCGCCGCCTTCTCCGCATCACGGTGTCGTTCGGTGTGTCGGTGTGGTACTCCCGCGTGGTCAGCGCGACCAGCTTGTGCTCCACGGCACCCGCTGCAGTCGCGGTCCAGTCATGTTCCCGCTCAAGGTCCGAGGGTACAGGCCGGAACAGGTTCTTGTCATGCGGTCTATAGCGGAGCCCGGGAAAGTTGTAGAGCAGAGCTCGGCAGAGCTTCTCAAAGTGCTTTCGCCGGACGAGCTTGAGCGCCGGCTTAGTGGACACAAATCGTACCTCGCCTGGCTGCACCCAGCTCCACGTCAGCATATCCCGGAGCTGGCTGGTACCGGCCGCTTGAGCTGTGCAGGCCAGCTTGAACACGCCCTCGGCGCCGTCCGGCAACCGATGCAGATAGAAATTGATCGATGTGCCATAGCGTCTTGAATGGGTGGGGACACTACTGGGGTCGCTGATGGCTGTGGTCGTGGAAGCGTAAATTGCCCAGGCACTACGCACGCGGCAGTACGTACAGTCTCCCAAAGACGAGCGGCGGTGGTGGTCGAGCAAGCAGGCATCCAGGCAGCGAGTTCAGGTGCCACCAAGCCGGAGGATGGCTGTGGGGGGGCTTGTAGCCGAGGGAGAGCACACGAAGCAAAGAGAAAAGAAAGCGAGAGGCAGGGAGAAAGCAAAGCGAGGTGGTGGTCACGCTCTTCTCGGCTTACACACACAGTGCGCGCTTTTGGCGACAGTCTCGCCCAGTTCCAGTTCGCCAGCTAGTTAGTCTGAAGGCGGAATCTGGAACAGTGGCAGCAGCAAAGCAACTGCGGCGGCAGCGTACAGCAAGCAGCACCGACTGAGGGGTCCGCCATGAGGTTGAGGTTCTCAACTTGAGGAGCTTCAGAAGTTGTACCACCAGTGTGCAGCTCAACAAACTGCCTTGGTTGGATGCGGACTTGTGAACAGCACCATCCGTCTAGGCTTCGTCTCCGTCTCGAGCACCAAGGTGTCTCTTATGATACAAGGACGTCGAGTTTGCTGGTGGAGCTGGTCGTGTCTGTACAGGCCTTAGCTGCCAGCACCCGGAGGAGTGAGCGAGTTTTCGAGATGGCAGGAGGTCTCTTTTTCTCCACCAAAAAGCCTCCCAAAAAACAAGGAGCTCGACAACCACAACAACAACCACCACCACCGCTAGTGGCACCAGCGGTGGTTGTTTTTTGTCAGTGGTGGACCACCATAGACCATTAACAAAAAAACGACAAAAATCTGCTGATTTGCACGATTCCACAACCTTTCAACACCATCATTTCGATGAAAGCAACATCGAGCAAAAATCTCCAGACTGGAGTTCGAGAAACTCAGGACGAGTCCAATCACGAGCGAGTCCAAACAAACAAACTTCATCTGCTCTCGGGACGAGCCAGCTCAGCTCAGCTCAACTCAACTCTTAACGAGCGAGTAACGCAGTGAGGTGAGTCGGCCATCCAGCAGCGGCCACTCCGCCGCGCTCGCTCGTTCAGAGCTGCTGCAAAATCGCTGGCGTTCTCGAGCGCTTTGAGCACTCCGCTGAGCCATGCTTGTCGAACTTGACTGGACGCTGCTCCTTCTCGATGCTATACTGCATTGAAAATAGTGCATGTAC
>JAASFJ010000371.1:0-24598 GCA_023333755.1 Globisporangium uncinulatum
CCGAACTGCCTTCTTTTCTAATCCAATCCCGTCCTACCCCTAAATTGCAAACACTCCGTTTTGCTGTTCTTCTGCTGCGAAAAAGTCGTCGCACAAAAATCAGAGACAGAAAAATGCTTTTGCACCAATTGGTGACTTTGCTGATAGTAAATCCACATTATTGGTTATATAAGAAGTCGAGGGCACAAACTGAAAAGGTGCACTCAACTGAGAGTTTACGTTACACCAACTGCAAAAACGAGGAGCGTTGTATGGCGTTGCTACCAAAGGCACTCTCGCACTCCCTACTCGTTCTTCTTCTGCTCCAGCTTCTTGAGTGCGCGCTTGCGCAACGACAAGTGCGTCATGGTCGCCATCTGCAGCATCACAACCACAGAGCCACTCAGCACACTGTACGAGCCCAAACGACCAACCGCCTGCACGATTGGGTGATCGAGCCATGTTGTTGACAAGCACGTCCACAAGAGCCGTTCGTACCTTGCTCATGAACCACACTGGGGCGCTCGAGTACGCCCAGATCTGCAGCGCGTGCGGCCAGTACGGCGACACGATCGTCTCGTACCCGAGGTTCGCCACGGCCGCGCGCGCGTACGTGGTCGGCGACGGCACCATGAAGCTCGAGTGGCGGATCTTCGCCAGCTTCGTCGATACGAACATCGGCACTTGGCACTGGACGTGCACATTCTTGGCCTTGTACTCGTCAGCGAGGCAGCGCGTGAGCTGCTCCACGTACTGCTTCGTGGCCGAGTATTGGCTCAGGAGTGGCACGACGAGGCAGCCCGAGCCTGAGCTGAGGTTCACCACCACGCCGCGCTTGCGCTGCGCCATGCCCGGCAGCACGAGCTTCGACATGACGGTCGTCGACGTCACGTTCAGCTTGATCAGCTGGTCCATGCGCTCGTCCGGAAGCTGGTCAAAGTACTATACGTAAAGTATATACGATCGCATAAATCCGCGCCATCCGAGGTCAGTCAGCATGACAGGTGGTCCAGCAACACCACTTTAAGTACGCAGTCAAGTGGAAGACACCCAGAAGCAACCACATGAACCAGCAGCCGCACCTCTGGGAAGTCGTACGAGACGCCGACGTTGTTGAAGAGCACACCGACGTCCTGCACCTTGGCGATGACCGCCTTGATGGCCGCACGCACGCTCGGGTCGTCGATCTTGTTAAAGTCGACAGCGAGGATCTCGACCTGCACCGTGGGGTACTTAGCGAGGATCACAGTGCGCACTTCCTCGAGCTTCTGCTGCGTGCGGCTCATGAGCACGACGTTGGAGCCCTTGCGCGCGAGCTCGAGCGCGAGCGCCTTGCCGATGCCGTCAGTGGCGCCCGTGACGATCGCCCACTGCCCGAACTTCTTGAGCGCCTTGCTCGGCCGCAAGAAGAACGCGTAGAGCGCACCGAGCAGCTGCAGCGTCAAGCGCGTCACGAGCAGACCGCCGACAGCAGCAAACGCCTGCAGCGGCAGCGGCGCTGCGACGAACGTCTGCGCGAGCGTCGCGAGGGGGGTGAGCACAGCGTCGGCCATGGTGGGGTCAGGTCGCTTGCTTGCTTGCGGTGAGTGGTGAGTGAGAAAGTGAGCGAGCGAGAAGAAAGAAGAATGACTTGAGTGACCACTGGATTCGAAATAATGTGTGGAGGGCAACCACCCACCCAGCCCAAAGGGTTCAAATTAAATGGTGAAAAGGCCCATGACGTCGCTCATTGGCACGGATGACACACGAGAGCGAGCAAGGGAGTGGGCTTCCCGCCCGCCTCCTACTCAAAGATGTCCATGCCGCCGGCGCCAAGCGGCATGCGTGCGTCGCTGCCTGCCGCCCCGTCGCCCTGCTGGTTGCCGCCACGGCGCCGGTCCTTGTCTTTCTGCAGCCGGCTCTGGAACTTGGCGCTCGTCACGACCTCCGCGTCCATCGTGCGCAGCTGCGACGACACGAGCAGCAGCCGCTGCATTTCCCGCTGCAGACGGCGCATGCGCTCGCCATCCGCATCGCCTGCGTCGTCCTCGTCGTCGTCCAGCACGAAGCGCACGAGCGCGCGCTGCTTGTCGACAACCGCACGCAGCCGGCCAGTCGCCACGAGCCCCAGCAGCGCCTTCTCGGCCGCTACGCTCTCGTCTGCGCTCCAGCCAGCGGCTGTCGCCATCTCAGCGAGCGCAATCGTCACGTACGTGCGCGTGAGCTGCAGCAGCTTCTTCTGTCGCAGCGCTTCGAGCGCCTGCTTGACGAGCCCACTATTCGCGTCTTTCGTGAACGTGGCTGCGTGTTTCGTAACCACTGCTTCGCACGCCGGCAGCTCCTTCGCTTTGAACGCTTTCGCCAGCTCCGTGTACGCGCTGCAGTGCGCTTCGACGTGGCGCGAGACCACGAATGGCGTGTACTTGGGGAGCACGGGCGGCTCGCCGGTCTGGACCAGCGACACGAGCACGAGCTTCTTGTACGCTTCAATCACAAACGCACTTAACGCGACTGCAGGTGCGGTGATCGCGAGCGTGAAAAAACCCAGGGCCTCCTGAAACCGTTTCTGCCCAACGTAGAGGAGTCCGCCGTAGTACGCGTAGCTCGCAAAGTCGACGGCCGTGACGAGGTTCGGCTGGGCGTGGATCTCAAAGAGCGGTCTGACACACACACATAGCATGAGTTAAGATGCAGGAACGTCTGCTTACAAGCGACCAACGAACGCACTGGTCGAGGATCTCCATGGCCGCCGAGTAGCACTTGGCGTGCAGACAGAGAAAGAAGAAGTGGCCGTGCAGTGGCGTGAGCTCTGCGTGGCCGTGCTGTGAGAAGCGGCGGAGAAAGGCCTTGAGAGGGAAGATCGTCTTGATGCTCTGCTCCAGCTCCACCGCCGCTGCCGAGTACTGGGCGACCACAGCGCTCACTACAGTCCCAGAGTCAGTCAGCACGACCAACACTCTTGACAGGCTTGTCGAGCCAGTGCCACATTCGCTCATTTGAAAGGACAAGGACCGTCTCAGTCAACGCACGCACCTCGCGTAATATCCCGAGCGGCGACAGACACGGGCACTTGGTAGAGAAACTGGGAAATCTGCCCCAAGAAGCGTGCGGCCGCTGCGAGGAACTCGGGCTTCGTGTCGGAGATCACGTGGCGCGCGCGCCACTGCTCCATCTTTGCTGCTTTCGTGGCGCTAGAAATGCACACACACAGAGCCAATCAACGATTCTATCCATCCATCCGACACCTTCGAACGTCACGACACGTACAGCAGCGAGAGGAGACTGTGTGGCTTGCGCTCGACTGCGAGCGTGTCGTGTGCTAGCGCCAGGTTGAGCTGCGCTACGCTCGCAGTCTGTAACGCTGTCTGCAGCTCGTCGCTCCCAAGCTGTCGCGCCAGTGCCTGGTCCGTCTGCTTGCGGTCGCGCTCGCCGTCCCCAACCTGCTCCTCCGCGACGAGCAGCGCCTGCAGCGCGGTCAGCGGTCCCCACCCACCGCTGCTTTGGGGGATGTCGGGCGTATCGACCGCGGTAGCAGCAGCAGCAGAGGCTGGGGGCGGCGACGATGGAGACGGAGACACCATCGCTCGAGACGTTCTCTCTTGACGGATTGAAATTGTTTGCTTCCAGATCTGACACGTCTGGCGCTTGCTGTGATTGCGATTTTCCACTTTGCTGCAAGCTCATTGCTGCGAGCTTGAATCTGTCCAGGAGCTGCAGAAAGAAAATATATGCAAATTGCTGGCCTTTAATCCAAGTATTTCAAGACAGCAAGGCCACTCTTGCAGATGTTCAAAGCATCATGGCCGAAAGAGTAATAAGTCAAAACTGAGCTCCATTGACTGGCAAGCCGATCACTGCATGATGAGCGCGAGCTGCACCTTCTTTTGCCGCACGAGCGCGATGGGGTTCTTCATGCGCACGACGCGGCAGAGCGCGTCGTTCCCGGCGTTGAAGACGCGGTAGATGCAGTAGCTCGAGCCGTGGAGCGCCGCTTGGTCCAGCTCGTTCATGCTGATCTCAAACGTGGCTTTCTCCATCGTGCGGGTCGCCTTCACCTCCACGAACTCGACGATGCGGCCGCGTGACGACACCGTGAGGTCGTACGGCTTGCCCGACTCGTCGTGTTCGTTCACCCACTCGACTGTCACGTCCGCATTGTCCTTGTGGCTCGCGAGCAGCTGCTTAAACACGTACTCCTCGCCCCACCGGCCGATGGCCACCCGCTCCTCTTTGCTCATGGGGGTGGGGGCTCGCACCACTTGATCAGCTCCTCCTCCTCCTCCGACGGCAGCGCCATGGTGGCGCAACAGCAGCTGTGGCTGCGAGAACAAAGGCGACGGCGGAAGAGGGGGAAGCGGTGGGAGGGGTGGTTGGAACAGCGCACCTGGTTGCTGATGAAAGGGGACAGGAAGAGCTCCACCAAGTGTGCTGGCTCCAAGCAACGACAGTGTGGGGAACCCTCCACTGTGCAGTAGTCGATCGTCAGCTGGAGGCAGGGGCGGGAACAATGAGCCACCACCTTCTGCTGATGGGAGAGGCCAGTGTGGCGTCGTACTGGACGACCGCACCCGCTTCCCGTCGTGCACGTCCTCGTCTTCTTCCTCCACTTCGCCGTCCTCGAGCGTAGCGAACGCGCGCTTCTTGGCCGACGCCTGGGTGGATGGGAGCAGCACGAGGAGCGTCGACGGCACCCACAGCGTCCCAGCGTCCTCGGAATCGAGCGGACGGAGCTGCTGCGAGTCCACGAGCCACGTCTCCAGCAGCTCGGCACTCGGCTGGAGCGACGCGAGGTAGAGCAGGTTCGCTACGCTCGCCGCGAGTGGAGATCCAAAGCACTTGCGACTCACTTCCAGGAGCACGTCGTGGAGCTTCCCACGCCAAGCGTCGTCGCTGTTTGACGCGGCCGCTTCGACGTACAGCACCCGCGTCTTCCTGTCCAAGAAGCACGACGGCACAGCCTGGCGGACGCCGAACGCAGTTCCGACGCGGTAGGTGACGCAGAGAGCACCAGCATCCTGGACCACGACGCACTGGACGTCGTGTGCGAGCTGTTGGATCGCCGTGTGCGGCAGCGCGTCGTAGAGCGCTCGATGCTGCTGGAAGAGGAAGCGCTGGGCCACGTTCAGGCTCTGCTGGAGCTGTGCACGGAGTGTCGCGCTCGCGTGTTGTCGTGCGCCAGTCGCAACCGTCACGTCCCACGTCAGGAGCGCGTCGAGCGACCGCATGCCGCAGAACGCGAGTAGGAAGTCCCGCACACACGCTGCGTCGCTGTTCGCGGCCGTGTCGACGAAAAAGGGCGACGGGAAGAGCGACAGGATCGGGAACGCGACCTGGAGCCCACCACCGAAGCTGTCGATCGACAGCTCGGCCTGGTCGTTCACGTACACGTCAGCGGCGGTTGCAAAGCGCGCAGCGTCCTCGTGCAGCACGGGGAAGAGCACGCGGTGCTGCAGTTTCTGCTGGAAGCGCTCGTCTGTCGTGGTCCACAGGCTGCGGTCGAGCGCAAACGCGTGCGACCAGCGCGTGACGAGCCACCGGAGCAGCTGCTGCACGTGTTTCCGGCCACTGGTTGACGCTGTGGCGTCCGCTGCTGCTGACAGCGTCGCAGCCACTGCGCTGGCAGCGTCCGTGACGAGGTCACACCAGTCGCTGGCGTGGGTTACAGCGTGTGCAGCGAGCGCTCGGAGCTTGGCGAGCTTGACCAGCGGCTGCAGCTCGTCCAGGAGGCCCGGGTCGAGCTTGACGAGCTGGAAGCTCTTCGTGCGGTCGAGCTGTGCACCACACTTGCGGCGCAGCCCTGCCACGAGCTTCTGCACTGCGAGCTCCTCGTCCGTCGCACACACGACCGGTGCGTCCTGGCTCGCACACCACGCGACATGGCTCGAACTGGTGCTCCCAGCGCTGACAGTCGGCAGCCACGCAGTCGCTTTGAGCGTCTTCCGGAGCCGCCGGAGCTCGGGCTTGGGCAGCGCGGCTTTCCGCACCTGCTTCGCGAGGAACTGGAGCATAGGCAGCACGTCCCGCGTCCACTGCTGCTTCGCGTCCGACGCGTGCACGAAGCCCTGGAGCTCGGTGAGGCGCTCGCAGAGCGACGTGACCGACGGCTTGCGAGCGACGCCGCACATGTCGGTGAAGAACGGACGGAGCTTTTTCGGATACGACTGCTCGAGCGCCAAGAGGTGGCCGCCCCATGCTGTCGCGGACCACACGACGTCTTGGATTGGGAAGAACGCGTGGCCGCGTCCCGAGTCCTTGCGAACTGGTGCAAATACGAGCGAGTGGGTGGTGAACGCCTGTCGGATCGCCTGGGCAGCGGCTGGAGACGCGCGCTTCGCTTGCTCCGACGCGAACGCGTAGATCCGACGGACGTCGCTCACTTCGAGCGTCTCGCTCGGGCGGTGCCGAGCGAGACGCACGAGCGCGTCCAGCGCGTCCTCGAGCGTTGGCGTCTGCTTGAGGCGCAAGACAACGGTCGCCAAGTGCGCGTTCGGCCACGTGACACGCGAGGACGGAGCGACTGATGCCGGGAAGAGCGTCTCGAACGCAGGCGTCGCGACCCAGAGCTTGCTTGGACGATGGAACTTGCCGTCCGAGCCGTAGAGCCACTTGGAGCTCCGCAGCAGACGAGCGACCGCAGTGGCAGTGGT
Source organism: Globisporangium uncinulatum (assembly GCA_023333755.1). NCBI lineage: Eukaryota > Oomycota > Peronosporomycetes > Pythiales > Pythiaceae > Globisporangium > Globisporangium uncinulatum. The sequence goes on from JAASFJ010000371.1 coordinate 6,606, forward strand.
GGTCACGAGCTCAGTCGTTGGGTCCGGCCAGTGCTTGTTCAGGTGCTGGGCGAGCTCGGTCGACACCTTCTCTTTCACGTCCGCACTCGCTTCTGCTTCGAGCCACGTGAGTACGCGTTCGAACGCGACCACGGCGCGCTTGTCAGTCACATCAAACAACAGTGGGAAGTGAAGCGTGTCGATGAGCAGCTGCCGGTCGTGCGTGTCGCCGCCGTCGTCTGCCGGCTCTAACGCAACAATGTCGAACGACCCGGAGCCTTCTTCTCTGCCGTTCCTGCGCACTCGTTCGCGCAGCCACGTCGAGAGCGCTGGCATCTCGTTCGCGACGGACGAGAGGAGGACAAAGACGTTCGGTGTCGCTGCTGTCGCCACCTGCTCGGCGCACGTCCACACGCGCAGCTCGCTCTGGACTGCGCTTCTCACGCGACAGTCGGCGAAGCAGCGCACCAAGTGCAACGCGATAAACGTGCAGAACCTGCGGACCAGCGCTGATGTTGGGCTGCTGTCAGCTCCGTCGTCTGCAGTCGACGAGGCGCTGTCAAGACGCGCTAGCTGCGGCAGCATGTGGTGCGCGATGAGGTCGTGATCCTCGATCGTCTTGAGTTTCACGTGAGTGATCAGGAACGCACGCACGTCCGCCAGCGAGGCCACAGCCACAGAAAAGTCGCTCCGCAGCACGTTCACGTCGCCGTAGAAGCTGTCAGCGCGGGAGCTCCGGTGTCCGCTCTCGCTCCCGTCGCCCGCACTCGCGAGGAAGAGTGCGTCACCGACGTCCGCCAACGACACCCACGTCGTCTTTGACTCAGCGTTCTCGAGCGGGAAGCACTTGATCAGGCGGAGCTCTTGGAGGAGCAAACCCGCGTGGCGGTCGCGCTTCCAGAGCCGACTGAGGACGCGGAACATGCCCACGACCCACGCAGTGTCGTTCCGTGCAGGTGCGTGCGCCAAGAGCTGCAGCACGTGCGCGGCCTTGAGTGTCTCCACCCGAAGCAGCGCTTTCTGCTGCACTGTCAGCGTCTTCGACAGCGCAAAGAGCAGCAGTTTCTTCTGGAGCGTCGCTGCCACCAGTGGCTCGTCCCGCACGAGTGCGTGCAGCACGTCGTCGTCTTGCACGGCTTCCCACGCATCGAGCAGCTCCACGGGCTTGCAGAGCTCGAGCGACAGGGACCCCACACTACCGCTCTCGATTGGCAGGAACGGCGTCTGGCTCACCTCACGCAGCGCATCTCGGACGACGCTGCGGAACGGGGCCTGGATCTCGCTCTCGAACGGGAGCAACGCGAGCAGATGCGCCATGCGAGGCAGCAGGAGGACGCGGCTGTCGTCGCTTACCGCATGCTGCGTCTGCGTCTGCAGCTCGTCTACAAAGCACGTCACGGCGTGCGCCAGCAGTGCTGGAAGTTGCGAGACGAGCCACTGGTTCCACTCACTGCCGTTCACGATCGCCTCCCGCGAGCTCGGGACCTCAAAGTCGCCTTGGATCACGAAGCGGAAGCCGTAGGAGCGCAGTGGGAGGTACGCGAACACCTGCTGGAGCGGCGCACGGCCGCCGCTGTCGTCTACTCCAGCAGCTAGTGGGAGTGCGATCGCAAGCTCCGTGTCGCGACCAACGCGACCGTCGCTAGCGGAGACGAACGCAGCAGGCGCGACGAGCCGCTTCTTGACCACAAGCCAGTCCTGTGCGTGGGCCGTCACGCGCTCTCGTCCGTGGCTGATCTGCGAGAAGAGCTGTACGATCTCGTAGCTGCTGCTGCTGCGCGTCGTCGCTCTCGTTTCCTTCAAGAAGTGCAGCTGCTGGTTGTGCACGTGGTCCGAGATGCGGAGCTCTTGCATCCGGCGCAGGAAGAGCAGGACCGACGGCTCGAAGGCCAGGAGCGACGCCGAGATCTCGTCCACGCGCTGCACGGACGCGCGGTTCAGCGGCAGCACGAACGTCGTGCCTCGCTGGCACTGCCACTCGGCCTCCTTGTCGATCCAGAACGGGAGGATGTAGCCGAGGCCGCCGCCATCGTGTGCATCACTCGTGGCGGCGTGGAAGCGCAGGTGGAAGCCGTTCGAGTGCACTTCGGGGCTGTCGGCGATCTTGAACACGCTCTTGAAGCCGATCCCCTTCTTGCCAATGCTCCCAGACGACGACACCGCCTTGGTCGACGCGCCGACGTCGCAGATCGCGCGGACGTTGGCGCGTGAGAAGCCGCGTTCGTTGTTGTGGAACACGACGCGCTGGTCCGACGTGAGCGTGAACTCGCCCTTGGCGCGCACACCGCTCTCGTACTCGTTGTCGTCGGCGTTCTGCAGCAGCTCGAGCACAAAGTGCGTGTTCTCGCTGTAGAGTTCGTCGCTCAGCCGCTTGAGCGCGCGCTCGAGGCGCTGCTGCTGAATCGCGAGCACGGCCGCCGTCGCCTCGTCCTGGACCGCCAAGCCGATCCCAAACTGCTCTCTCCGGATCTGATCGATCCACGCGCGACACGACTCGGGGTGCTGTGTGATCGTGAGCATCGTCGTCGTCTGCGAGTCCGCGTGCTGGTCTTGCTGGTCCTCATGATGCTGCTGGGTCTCTTCGTCACTGACGCGTGCGAACCGATCAGCGATCGTCTCGAAGCTGCTCGAACCTGTCGCGACAGGTGACGCTACGACGTCGTTCAGTTCGTCATCGACAGCGGGAGACACGCGATCTGTCGCGACGAACGTTATAGTGGCTGTCCGGCTGGTTGCTGTGGAGCTTCGGAACTTGTCGGCCCATGTTGTAGTGTTGGTGTTGTTGCAGCTGTCGGCGATCGCTGCGAGCGCTCGTCGCTCCACGTCGTTTCGACAGGCGCTCCACACTCGGTCGGCCATTCGGTCGCGCGTGTCGCCATTCGACAGCACAGCGGCGTCGGCGACCACCGAGTACACAAAGCCGGCGAACTCGAGCGGCACGACCAGGAGGAGATCGAGCACGTAGCGGTCGACGGGTGCCACGTCGTCCGCCCCCATTCGCTTCGACACGATAGCAGCAAAGAGTGTGCGGAGATGCGCTTGCAGGAGCTGCGTCGGGTAGTTCTGCTGGCCGCCGCATTTGACGAGCATCGACGCGAGGTGAACCGCGACGTCGGCAGCTGACGGCAGACACGCTTCCGAGTCGCGCGTGGCACTAGCGATCATCAGCTCCAGCGCAGACGGCGTCGACGCGTCGTCTACGCGCCGCACGACGCCGTTCCAGCCAAACACGAACAGCAAGGACGCATGATCAAGGAGGATCATCTCATGCGTGCGGACAAACGCGCGCAGTGGACCGCAGCTGGGCGCGAAGCGCTGCTGCCACTGCGTCCACTGCGCAACGTCCACTAAGAACGGACTCTGACGCAGCGTATCGATCGCTTCCTCGACTCGCAGGGCACGCAACGACTCACCTGGCGCGTCCACACTCGCGTCGCTCAACAGGTCTCCTGCTGGCACCAGTGCGTTCGCGTACGTGGCGATGCTGCGGTCGCTCGCGCTCGGCCGCTCCATCGCTTCTTCCGCCAACGCAGCGATCGACTCGACGCCGCCAAGCTGCTCGACCGCGTCCAACCCGAATTCGATGTGCGTTCGCATCGCTAGCAGTTGTCGCATCTCGCTCTTGGGCATCTGCAGAGATGAACTGGCGCCGCTGAGTGTCGAGTAGCACTGCTGAAGGAACGTCATTACTTCTGCGCGGGCAGTGGCAGCGCTGCCACTGTTGCTGTTGCTGGGACGACGCGACGATGTTACAAGACGGTCAAACGCCTGGAACCACGCTTGGTCTCTGTCGACAGTGTCGTCGTTCCACAGATCCAGGACGAGTTCGAGTGCGGACCGGTCGAGGCGGTCGCTACGATCGTGCTGCAGGTGGATCTCGAGCGAGATGAAGCACGTGAGCAGCTGCTCGAGCGAGTCGATGGCGTTGCTCTCGCAGTAGGTCGTCAGGTACTGCGCCACGTCTCGCTTCACAGCGTCCATATCGACGACTCTCGCACTCGTTGCTGTCGTTGGTGGCTTGGAAGCAGCCGCTTTCAGGGCTTTACCTGTCGCCACTTCGTCTTCTTCGCTCGAGGTCGCGTGGCATTCGCACTCACAAGCGCACTTGCACGCATCAATGCCGACACAGCAGCAGTCGCACTCGTCGCGGTCGTCGTCGCTCTCGTTAGTCGCGTCCTCTCGCTGCTTCGTCCGCTTCGTCGCTTCCTTCTTCTTCTCTTCACTGTCGTCAGCGTCGTCGTCAGCTTCCGCTCGCACCGTCTTCTCGTCCGGCAGCTTGTCGTCGTGCAGCAACAGCGTGTGGATCTTGGCCATGACGCCACAGAGCACCCACGTCACGACTTTGATGCGCGAGTGGTGCTTGCTCTTCTGCGTCGCGACGAGGAACCGCGTGAGCTGGTTCCGGATCTTCACGTCCGTCTCGGCGATCTCTTGCGACGAGATCGGAGGCTTCCGGTTCGGATTCGGGTTCGTATTCGTACTCGCACGCGCATCTGCTGCAGCCTTCCGTCGCAGCACATTGTCCAGAAACACGTCAATGTCCGTCACGCGCTTGAGCATCTCGAGCGAGAGCGAATTCGACGACGCTGGCCGCTTCGTTGTCGACTGCTCGCTGCTGCTTGGGGGCGCCATGAGCACGTCATTGAGCGCCTGCTGGCGGTTCTTGGCGCTGAACTTGTCTTTCGTGACCTCAAAGACCTTGTCGGCAATGCCTTTCTGGAACTCGTCTTCGATCGTCTTCAGCTCTTTCAGCTCCTGGAGCGACAGACGGCGCAAGAGCGCAATGTACACGCCAAAGCCCGCATGGTCGACTGCGATTCCGAGCGTCTCGACGTTTGGCTGGCGGTACTGCTGCGCAAGGTACTGGAGGAACTGGCTCCGGTCAATGTGCGACGTGTGCCGGAACGCGTCGTGGCCCAGGAGCGCTTCAAACTGGCGCAAGTGCGTCAAAATGTCGCGTGTCGAGACGTTGAGCATCGCAGTCGGCGCGTGGTAGAGCTTCTGGACCGCCTCTGTGTGCACAAACGAGTTGCCAATGCGCAGGTCGTGGAAGTTCGCGACGCCTTCGTGCGCTAGAAACGCCTGGAAGCACTCGTAGAGCGTGTTAACGCGCCGTGTGTGCACAAAGCACGTCACGAACGTCCACACGCGCTGGTTGAGCGCGTTCAGCTGTCGGAGGGCCGGTACTTGCAGCGGCGCGACGCCGCCGAGCAGCTCTTCGACACTCGCTACCTCTGTTGCATCGTTGGGTGAGCCACAAGCGTTAGAAGAAGCCCGAACGAATGCATCGCACGTGAAGCACACATGGGGACGTACGGAAGTGCGCGCAGATGGCGCGGAGAGCAGAGGGAACGCTGAGCGCATTCGGTGGCGCCGACGGCTGCGAGTGGCTGGTGCGCAGCGCCTCGACAAACGCGTTCACGTCAGCGCGCACTGGCTGTGGTGGCGGCGGCGGATGTGGGTGGAAGTGTGGAGGCGGCGCGAAAGGCGGTGGTGGCTGGGGCGGCGGATGCGAAGGAAACTGTGGCCACGCGCTGCCGCGTCCTCCGTTCGCGTGGCGTCGCATGGCTTGAGGTGCTGCGGCGGTAGCGACTGTGTGCGTGCGTGTGTGCGTATAGAGAGAGAGTCGACCGAGCGGCTGCGAGTGTGTCCCGTCAAGTGCGAGTTGGTGTGTTCGTGGGTTTTGCTGGCAGCGAGTTGCTGCTCCACCACATTTCTCGCATCGGACTTAAGTGAAGAAGTGTGTGTCAGTGCAGAATGAGGTATCTCATTTAGACGCGACGGTTGGTGCTGTAGACTGCGATGGTGGACCAGAAGAACGAGGAGCTTCGTCGTCGCTCTCAGCCACCGATCGCAGCGTACACACACACCCTCCGCTTGCTCATTCCCCCTCTCTTTCTCTCATATTGCCCCGTCCTACTCGGTGGCCACACTCTTGACTTCCGTGTACGCCCACTTGAGCCACGGCATGAGCGCTTCGAGGTCTTTCGTCTCGACAGTCGCGCCGCACCAGACGCGGATACCTGGCGGTGCATCGCGGTACGAATTGATGTCGACCGCCACGTTCTCGCGCTCCAGCAGCGCTGTGAGCTGCTTCACTTGCGCTTTCGTCAGCGTCGGGAACTGGAGACACACGGACGTGTTTGAACGCACGGCCTTGGTCGCGGCCAAGAACTGGAGCCAGCGTTCATTGTCTGCGACAAAGTCTTCGACGACCTTGAGGTTGCGCTGCGAGATCGCTGTGAGGCCGTCGACGCCGCCGACGCTCTCGGCCCACCGCAGGGCGTCCACGTAGTCCTCGACACAGAGCATCGACGGCGTGTTAATCGTGCTGCCTTCAAAGATGCCCTTCATGAGCTTGCCCGTCTTCTTGTTCGTGAGCCGGAAGATCTTGGGGATCGGCCGTCCCGTCGGCACGAACGACTCGAGCCGCGCGACCGCCCGCGGGCTCAGAATCAGCACGCCGTGGCCGCCTTCGCCACCGAGCACTTTCTGCCAGCTGAACGTGCCCACGTCGATCTTGGCCCACGGGATGTCCATCGCGAACGCAGCGGACGTCGCGTCGTTAAACGTGAGCCCCTGCCGGTCGTCCGGGATCCAGTCGCCGTTCGGCACTTTCACGCCACTCGTCGTGCCGTTCCACGTGAAGAGCACGTCGTGGTCAAAGTTCGCCTTCGAGAGGTCGGGGAGCTCGCCGAACGGTGCGCTGATCTCCGTCACGTTGTCGAGACACAGCTCCGTCGTCGCGTCCTTGAACCAGCCTTGTCCGAACGTCTCCCAGAAGCAAATGTCCACCGGCCGCTCGCCCAGCATGTTCCACATGGCCATCTCGAACGCGCCCGTGTCTGACGCCGGCACAATGCCGAGCTCGTAGTCGTCCGGCAGCTTCAGCACGCGCTTCGACCGGACGATCGCTTCTTCAAGCAGCCCTTTCCCAAGCGCCGACCGGTGGCTCCGTCCGAGCACAATGTCCGAGAGCTTGTCGAGCGCGTACCCAGGCCGCTTCTTGCACGGCCCCGAGCCAAAGTTCGGCGACCCTGGCTTCAAGTTCGGCTTTGGGTTGCGGAGACCCACGACCTGGACGTCGTCACCACTCGCACTGGCACTTGACGTCACGCCGCTCTTGGGCTTGAGGAACTTGGCCCACACGCTCCCCGAGCCCGACGTGTTGAGCTCCAGGAGGTTCACGCGGCGCACGTTCGAGACCTGGCTGAGCGCCTCGAGCTCTTCGACCACGCTGTCCGGGATGGCTTCATCGACGTTCAGCACGCCGACCGCGTCCGCGCCGACCTGCTGGCGCGCGAGCCCAAAGCAGCCAATGTTGATCTGGTTCTTCGCGAGCACAGACGTGACCGAGTGGAGCACGCCCGGCTCGTCGTTGTTGTAGAACATGAGCATCGAGCCGCTTGGGATCGCGTCCATGGTGAGGTCATCAAACGCCACGAGCCGCAGCTGGTTCTTCCCAAACACGGTGCCAGTGATGCGACGGGACGTGCCGTCCTCTTTCTCAAACACGACTGTGAGCAGGTTCGAGAAGCTCGACTTGCTCACTTCTTCGTGCTTGTGCTCGACGCACTCGATGCCCATGACCTCAGCGACGTGGCGTGCGTTCGAGAACGTCACTTCTTCTTCGAGCATGTGCGAGAGCAGGCCCTTGAGCACGCCGCTCACGAGCTGCCCCGAGAGGTCCGCAGACGTCACGTGGCGGCCTTCCGAGATCACGAGCACGCGCGCGAGGCGGCTGGCGTCCAGCAGCTGCGCCTGCATGCTCCCGAGCTTCTCCGCGAGCGACAGGAACGGCAAGTGCTCTTCCCGCCGTCCAAAGTCAATGTTCGGCGCATTCACAACGCCTGAGAACGACCGGCCGGCGAGTGCGTCCGTAACTTTGTACGCCAAGTCGCGTGCGACTTTGGCCTGTGCGTCTGCTGTCAGTGCGCCAATGTGAGGCGTCACGAGCACACGCGGGTGCGCGAGCAGCGACTGCCAGACTGCAGGCGGCGGCGACGGCGGTGTGATGTCGAACGCCACGCCCGCGACCTTGCGGCTCTCGAGCGCCGCGAGCAGCGCTGCGTGGTCGACGAGCCCTGCGCGCGCGCCGTTCACGAGGCGGACGCCGTCTTTGCAGAGCGCGAGGCGCTCGGCGTTCACGAGCTGCTTCGTGTTCGCGTTCAGCGGCACGTGGAGCGAGATGTAGTCGCTGCGGGCAAAGAGCTCGTTGAGTGCGACCGGCTCGACGCCGTGGGCTTTCGCACTCGCACTCGACAGGATCGGGTCGTAGCCAATGACGTTCATGCCGAACGCGTTGCAGCGCGTCGCGACCTCGCGCCCGATGCGGCCGAGCCCAATGATCCCAATCGTCTTGCCGTGGATCTCCGAGTGGCGGGCTGAGGCCGAGGCCAAGGCCGATACACTACCACTATCACTATCTGGAACGCGCGAGACCGATGCAATGAGCCCGAGGGTAAGCTCCGCGGCCGAGATCGTGTTGCCGAACGGCGTGTTCATGACGAGCACGCCCTGCTTCGTGGCGCTCACAATGTCAATGTTGTCGACGCCCGTGCCTGCACGGCCAATCAGCTGAAGCGAAGCGCCGGCTTCCAGCACTGCGCGGTCGACACGGCTGCCAGAGCGCGCAATGAGGACCTCGAAGTTCGGAATGTGCGCGAGCAGCTCGGCGTGGCTCAGCGCTGCAGGCACTGTGGTCACCTCGTGGCCAGCGGCGCGCAGGAGCTCGGGACACACAGGGTCGATTGGGTCGCTGCAGAGGATGCGTGCCATGGCAGCTGGCGCGTGCGTGCGGAACGAGCGCGTCGAGTGCTGCTGCAGCTGGAGCGCGCGTGCGCCGCTAGAGAACAAGGAGCGTCGCAGCATCCAGCAGGAGGCAAGAGGGGGTCCTAGAGGCAAGCCCGTGACAACAACGTTAGACTGACGGCGATCGATTTGTGCGGTCTGTGGAGGTGGCGGCAGGGCTCCCGATTAGGTGCGAGTCCTACCACAAAAGCGCGATCCGCCACCAGAATTTTCATAGCTATTTCAATAATCGAATTTTAAAGGTGACCCACTGTACAATCTCAGCTACCGGTAACAAAACATGAAGGGTTTCTAGTGTACCGGCACCTAGTATTTTACCGGTAATTGTTCAGTACATTTATTGTACTGAACTGCAATATTTGGACAATAGCAATTACTGCTGTCCTGCAAGACGTCGTGCTACTTGCCGCAGCGTCACACGCTGGAGCCACGCGAAGTCCTCTTCCCGATGCCTTCGAGGCTCTGACGTGTTCGACCAAAGCCGCTTCTTTAGACTTGTGCATTTCTGCTTGCCAGAAATGTGATGTGCGCTCCTCATATGCCAATACCAAGTCAGCGAGTGTGGCTGCCAAAGCTGCACGCGCGAAATCGCTCCAGGTCTGTTCGTTGTAGACAGCCTCACTGTATCGGCAAGCATACTGTAGCAGGCTGGGCTCTACAGAAGGTGGATCTATCGTTGACGCAGTTCTCTTTGGTGAGCGAATACATGATGGGACCAAGAGCTACGCTCAGACGCTTTTTAAAAGTGACTGAGCAAATATGCGAGTGCTGACGAGAGGGCGGACCAAGCCAAGCCCCCTCCCCTCCCACAGTCCAGACCGCTCGAAAGCTTCAAGCTCTCGGGGCGTTGAAGTTATGTACAGTGCGGAATGGAGCTGACTCCGCAACTCTGAACGAGCTCATGCGTCCAGAGCCGAGTATGCGCCTTTTTCGCGTGCGGGCGGAGTAACGGAGCACAGGGCAACGCAAGTACGGGAAGAACCATCCGCTCACTCTAAGGCGGGTCGGCGCACAAACACCCTGCTGTACAATACTTTGTCTCCCACCCACCCTCCCTCCTCTTTAGCGTGCGCGTGCGGACGTCACGCATCATTCATCGATTTGGAACGCATTCGCTCTCGTTTGGTCGCCGAGTCACCCCACCCCACCCCACTTCATGCACAGTCGCTGGTCGATTGTCGATAGGAATGCCAGCCGGAGCGAGCGTCAGCGTCGTCCGTCGGTCCGACTCGCACTGTGCGTAACTCTCCAGTTCTTCTCGCGCTCGCTCCTGCACCCACGACGACGTCGTCTTATGCGGCGGTGTTCAATTGCGTGCTGTACAGCAGCTTTTGGCTTCAGCTTTCGCGCCGCGCCGCCGTAGGTGAGCTGTTCCTTCTCCTTTGGTTCGGTCGGATTGCTTCTACGGTTGCTACTTGGGACCAGTGCGACAACGAGGTCCTGTTCTTGCACCAGTAAACGAAGGGGCCACGTAGCGTATTTGTCACGCTCTCGCTGGAGTGAGTAATGCTACCACCAAGATGTGGGTTGGTTGCCTCGATGCCAACCAAGGATGGAGGCGAAGTGTCCAGTAAGTCGGTCGGGTGAGCAGTATCTTTCGCCTTTCGGTCGATGGTATCAACTATGGAAGTCGGCGACTCGCTCCTTCAACGGTATCACCAATGATGCCAGCGCACTTCGTTCGAGCGCGATCGCCAGCCCGCCTCTTTCTCGTCAGGCAAAACAAGGAGATCACATCGACACCCAAGTTTTTTGCGGTAGGCACCGCCTCTTTCGAAGTTCGCCAAATTGACGTTAAAAATATTCAAACCTCCCCTCGCTTTAAGGCCATCCAGCTAGTCGCAAATTGAAGATGTCGTCTGTCGTCTGTCGTCAAGTAAGTCGTGCTCGCTCGTTCGCACGTTCGCTCGCTCTCTGCTTCTCATGTGCGCGCACGTCAGTGCTGACATTGCACCCCACTTGCTGGCTCGCTCACTTGCACGTTGCGTTGCTTGTTGTTTGGCTCGACCACACTACAGATATGAATCGTCCTTCCATGCAAGCAGCACTGTTGGTCACTGCAAAAAAACTCCTTGGTGTTAAGGACCGTCAATTTTGGGGATGGGCTATTTTGTGATAGACCGGACGCACAGAGGGCGGACCTTGTCGGTTTGTACAGTACAGTCCTTCGCTCCGCAACACTCGACACTCCGCATCCAAGCCGAAAGCACACGAGTCGTTAGGACTTGGTTAGAAGTGCAAGCGTTCGTTGCCGTCAGTGGTATTCCTCTCCACTCCGCTTTGATTCACAGTCGCGCTTGTGTGGTGAGTGTGTGTTTGTTGCACATACCTGTGTTGCGACTCCGAGTTTTGGTTTTCAACATTGAAATTGGTGCACTATTTTCATATCACCTGCTTAAATGCCGTAACCAGCTCCACCTAATCTAAGAATGCCTCTCTACGCATTATCACAGCTGTGCCGCGAAGGGGTGTCCCACTGTTCAGCTCTCTTTTTCTGACTCGCTCGAAGAGCAGGAGCAAAAAGGGCAAAAAGGCCAGCGCTGCCGTTGCCGCGCACAGGCACGGCACGACGGCGGCGCACGCGACTGCGTGCCACGACGGGCCGGTCCGCCCCCGGCTCCCCCTCTCCGGACGCACGCAGAGCACAGCAGCAAGGTCCCTGCTCGCCTACTGTACTTGTTCTCATCCGTCCGGCAGCGCTGCGCGTCTGGTCAGCTGGAGCTCATTCGAGAATTTCGTTCGGCCTACACGTCGACCGATCTCCTCCTCTCTTCTTTCCCTTCGGAAAGAGAGATTATAGTCTGCTCCGCAGCTATACACTAGCCCTCCAGCTCTTCCCCCACGACCCTCAGCGGCGTATCCCCACCCCACAGCTCCGCCTGTACCAGCAAGTCTCCTCCTCCCCCAACTTGCTCATCCCATCCATCGCCTCCGTGCATCCTCCACTCTCTTTCCCCACACTCGACTCGCCTCCAACCCCGGACGCGCGTCTACCAAGCTTAATGTCTTCGAGCTCGCCGCTTCCTCAACTCACGACCGGAGGACCACAGTCCTTCTCCTCGAACCAGAACTACCGCTCGCCGCAAGCTGGCACGGACCCGCTCCGTCTCCGCAGCCTCTCAAGCATCCACGTCGGTGAAGACTCGAAAACGTTGCTGCTCACGCGCCACCTCAAGGGCATGGCGAGCTACCAGTACGCGTCGTCCAGCAGCGGCGACGACGACGACGAGAACCGCGAGATGAACGTCGACGGCTCGTTCTCGCCAGCGGCGTACGACGCCTTCAAAACGCAGCAGCAACAGCAACAGCAGCGTCTCTCGAGCCCGTCGGCCAGCGCGACGTCGGGAATCGCGGCCATGAGCCTCAGCTTCATCGTCCACGACGAGGACGAAACGATGGGGGACGACGAGCAGGACGACGAAGACGAAGACGAAGACGTCGACTCGAACTTTTCGGACGAAGAAATGAAGGAGCCGCTCGGCGACGACAGCAGCACGAGCCCGCCAAGCAGCGGCGGCTTCGACGTCAATGCGATGCTCAACACGGTGTGCGCCAAGCAGGACTGTTTCCGCACGATCCGCGGCCCCGCCGGGTCGTTCTGCAAGTACCACAAGCAGAGCCGCTTCTGCCGCATGGACGGGTGCGCCAAGAGCGCCAAGACCGGTGGCTTTTGCATCTCGCACGGCGGCGGCAAGCGCTGCTCGCACCCCGAGTGCTCCAAGAGCGCCAAGCAAGGCGGTCTCTGCATCTCGCACGGTGGTGGCAAGCGCTGCAGCGAGGGCGGGTGCACCAAGTCGGCGCTCGTGGGCGGCTTCTGCTCGGCCCACGGCGGCGGCCGCAAGTGCAAGACACCCGAGTGCACCAAGACGGCGCTCCTCGGCGGCCTCTGTATCGCACACGGCGGCGGCAAGCGCTGTCAGGTGGACGGCTGCTCCAAGAGCGCGGTCGGCGGCTCGCTCTGTGTGTCGCACGGCGGCGGCAAGCGGTGCCAGACCGACGGCTGCAACAAAGGCGCCGTGCGCAACGGCGTCTGCATCCGCCACGGAGCCAAGCGCGAGAGCGGCAGCGGCGCCGAAAGCCGCGTCGGGTCGCCCATGAACTGAGCTGCTGACGCAAGCGCACGCCTCGAGACACAGTGGCGGCGAAAGACGATCGAAGTCGAAGGATAAATTCACACACAAAGAGACATACAAAGACACAAATAAAACTCAATAGACGCGATGCATTCAACATGAAACTGAAACTTCAACCACATAGCTAACTTTGCTGTACTAGCACGGAACTTGGAAAGAGACCACAAATTTCTTCGACAACTGGCGCGAATTATCAAAATTGGGGCGAACCGCCCACACTGGCTTCCTGCTCAAAGTGCCGCCACCCAAGAGAGGCTTGCTCCATTTACCCAAAGCGCTTGATCCGCACTTGGATGGGCGCGCGACAGGTCGGGCAGTCCGACAGGAGGTCTGCGCAGAGCCGACACGTTTCGTGGCCGCACTGGAACACTGTGTCCTTCCGTCGCTCCTCGCAGATTCCGCACAGGAGCTCTTCCTGCAGCCGCGTCAGTTCGAGCTCTGCGTGTGACTCGCGGTGCTGGAGACCCGGTCGAGCCGCCAGAGCTGAAACGTTGTCGTCAGCCGGCGCAGACGGCGCCATCTCGACTGGATATTCCGCCACAACTGCCGGGCCGTGGTCCATTATGCTGTTGTTCCCCATGCCGTGTCCATAGTGCGGCGGTGGCTGGTAGACTGCGTACTGCGCAACGTAGCTGTGTTGGACTGGCTGCGGACACGGATACACTTCGACTGCTGGGAGGTCTTGCGCGAGCATGTAGGCGCCCTTGCTAAAGTTGTTTCGCGACAGGTAGTTCATCTGCTTGATGAGCTGGTACTGCTGCGGGATCTCCATTAGCGCCTGAAGGGCGAACTGCGTCTCCTTCATCCGCTGGTTGTTAAACCGTGACGTGATTTTCTGCAGAGCGATCATAGAGGGAGGGAAAGAGAGAGTGAGTCATTGTGATGCACAACAAGTCGATCCAGCCACACTAAACGACGAAGCCTCACGTGGAAGTCGACAAACTGGAAGTTGTCAAACTTGCGGTGGACGAGGTAGTTGTCAAAGTAGATCATCGAGTCCCACGGTCCGTCCCCGACGCCCACCATGATGATGCTCAGCGGATAGTTGCTAGACACACAAGTAGTGAACGCGTTACAACGTCATCCTACCCAGTCCCACGAAGGAGCCATACTGGTATACTGGAGCTCGCACGCACCTGGCATATGTGATCGCGTCGATCGTGTCCTTCTCGTTCTTGCTGACCGCGTGCGCTGGGATGTCGACCGAGCGCGTCACTTGACCGTCAGCGATGATGACGAGGATGTGATACTCGCCCGTCTGGTTCACGATGCCGACAGCTTTGTTGATGATCGGCGCGAACGACGTCGGCCCGGCCATCACGACGTTCGGCACGACCTGGCGGTAGCGTGCGCGGATGCTCTCGAACGGGTAGCCCGGCTGACGCACCAAGTCGTCCGAGAGTGCAAACACCGAGTGGTCGCCCGTCATTTCGTCGCCAAAGCCAAAGACGGGAATCACATTGTCTTCGTCTGTGTACGTATTCATTGAACACACAGCAGCATCGTTACGCCACGCAAGCGTTGAAGGACGCGGTCGATTCCATCCAAGCGGTGCACGCACCAAAGTCTCGCAGCGTCTTGCCAATCGTCTCGATCACGTCCTCGTACGGGTTCAAAATGTGCGGCTGCTCAATGTTGTGCAGGCATCGTCCGTCGAACGTGCGCTTGCCGCTCCACTCGTTCGACTTGGTGACTGCGTTCGCATTCATACACCCGCGTGAGGATGCGGAGAGGGTGTTCGTATACTACGTACTGCACACCGCACTGCGTCGATACGCACAGTCGATGCCGATGATTAGATTGCAGCTCTCGAGTCCGTTTCGTCGCAACGCTGCGTTGAAAGAGGCGTCAGATGGGTGGACACACACAATGCAACCACTGCAAGCCCGCTCTTCATGCTACGGGTCAGTCCCACCGGCGGTCACTTGGTCGAGCGACGAGAACTCGTCTGGGATCATGGATGGGGCAGCGCTCGAGGGCTGTGTTCGCGGCCCTGACTGCGTCGCAGCACTGCCACGGCGCGTGGTTTGGTGGTGCGTGGTGGACGACCGCCGTCCTCCCCTTTCCTTCGTCGGTGTGTTGCCCATGTTGCGGTGCAGTTGGTAATGACCACGCCAAGGTGGCAATTTTGGTTGTGAGTGCGGTCATGAAAAGCTGGTGACTGAAATGGTCTGAAGATGTCCAGGTGAGAATTGGACATCTCGTCAGCTAATGAACAGGAAAAATGAAATGACCTCTAGAATCCTTTTTGGTTCTCTACGAAACGCGATTTTCTTTGAGATGTCCCAACAAATTTCAAGTTGTGGATATCTTCAGGTCTTGAATTGGGTTGATTTCTATCAACTTGGGGTGTTCAGAAAGCTTGATGAGTGGCAACGACTGAAAAACACACAAAACCCCTAGAAAACACACAGATCGACTGGAGCACAAAGAAGAAGACTTCCGTCGTCTGCGCTGTCATCCTTCGACTCGGGCGACTGGATGCTCGTGAGCGCGATGAGACTGCCCCAGTAGATGAAGAAGAGCACGAGGTACGACCGTGCGACTTTGCGAATCGTTGCCTGATCATGGAGATCTCCTGCCGAATTTCGCTCTCTGTGGGAAGATCGAACCGATCCGCATATCGAGCGTTGAGTAGCTCCGCCATTGCGCCAGGTCCAAGCTTACTTGCGTTGCTCGCTTCTCCAATGCGGACAAGCTCCTCGATATCAGTCCGAAACTCGGCAGCGTATCCGTTTTCGGGCGTTATTGCCCACCCAGCGTTGACAACGAGTTCGTCAATGCCGTCGTCCTGAGGGAACGAACGGGTTGATCTCGCCCGAGGATCCCAAAGAACCAAAGACCCGACTCGCTGCATTTGCTTGACACAGGTAAGTGCGAAAGCAACGACGCATTTGCCGTCAAAAGAAATCTCATCCTCAGCCCCAGACGGAGGAGGTTTTCGCCAACGTTGTGTTCGTCGTCGGATCTGCCCTTGTCCGACGACGCTCGCACCAGTGACCGGTCCAGCCGTCGCTTCACAGGAGATCGTGTCTGCGAGCTCAACAGGACGCTCCACGTACTCGCCTTCACTGTCCAGATTGTTCTCGGTGTCACCGAACCGACTAACTGCATTGTGCTGGAGATGGTACACATCGTCGTCATCCGCATCTCGCGTATCTGTCGATACAGGTTGTGCTGGCTGGGTGTTGAGCCTAATGTCGCTAGCTCGTTCGAGCTGGCACCTTCCGATAGCAGGTTTGGCCAGTACCGCGACTCCTTCTCCCACACCCGAGTACTGGAACATCCTGACACGAAAGTCATTGCATGTGCGATATCCGGTGAGCCCTTCTGAAGATCTTGTGGGGGCAGCGTTTCGAGTTGAATGCCGTTTGCTCGAGTCAGAAAGCGACTAGCCTCCTTTTCGAGTGGTTCCATATCCTTCAGTAAACTGCCGAGCGTGGTTCTGTCGTGCTCAATGAGCTCGACGACGCAGTTCGGCAGACCTCCATGATTCTTTAGGCCAACGACCGCTTGGGTTGGTATCGCGCAGTTGTTTCCTTCGCGAACCCACGACCGAAGTACTTGCATCGAGCGCGCAAACTGTTCATCGATGTGATTGTGTGAATGAACCGAGCGATCGTGACGCCGTGTACACTCGACATGAACGGGAACAGCAGCGGTAAAACCATGTTCTGGTATGCGCTCGCGTTGTCAGATTGGAGAACCACACGCTTCACTTGGGGGAGGTCAGTCTTCCACCGCATCAGAACCGCTTCCAGAACAGAAGCCACAGCTCCACGATCCTGCGTCGTGTCGGACTGCGAGATGTGATCGTAGTACATTCGCTGGTCTACTGCTTCATTTTCAGGCATTCCCGACGGGACAAAGTACTGAATGAGTGTTTCGTGCCAGCTCATCCCGCGCTTTCTGTAGTGATCCACAGTCTTCTAGCGGTAGTAGAGCGGCTCCCACTTCATCTTGTAGTCGATTACAAGAGGAGCCTCGTTCGATACGCCTACGGTTGTGCATCGTTCTCTGTGAGGACCGGCGGTCGAGTGGGGCGGAGACGAAAAGGAGGCGGAGGCGCTTGTTGTTGGAAAGGTGAATTGAAAAGTGAGTGACTGAGTGGTGCTAGCGGTAGCAGCACTACCGGAGCCTCTCACTGAGGCTCGCCCTTGGCTCCCTGTGGAGCCTCCGTCCTACTGAATTCTTTCCTGGATCTTTGTTCTCTGCTACCTGCTGTCCTACCTGGTTGTTGCTGATTCCTACTTGTTTGTGGCTGTGTTTCTTTTTTCTTCACTGGCTACTTCCTACCTGCTAACTGTTTGTATGCAAAGGTGTTCTACGGCGACTGCACAGTTCGTGCATGCGCGTGGGATACAAGTGTTGTAAACGACAAGGTGGGTGATGATTACGACCCCAGGGTCGAATTGATTGCGACCCCGTGGCGCAATCCGTCACGCCATTGAGTGCGATTCAATGTCACCCACGACCACCACTCATGCTACGGTTTTAGGAGTGTGAGTCCTTGCATTTTCCCATAGATTGAACGACGGCGGTGATCTGTTTCTGCTGGTTCACTACACGAAGATGATGACCGAGATACAGTTGCGCCTTCGCCTCGCAGTCGCGAACAACCTCCATGGCTGTGTCTGCAGACTCCATTGAAGCCAGTAGTCCAATGAGGCGATCGTAGAACGCGAACACACTGCCGCAATTGTACGTTATATCGTGCCCTCGCAATGCACGTACCGGCAGCCGCGCTGATCGCAGAATGACCAAGCTGGCTCGGCTCACCCAGCTTCACTACCAAGAAAGACGGTGAGAAGCCTACAGTGTGAGACAATGGCGCAAGAGGCGCCAAAACCCCAGCTTGGTTCGCACCGAGCTAGGTTCGCATTTCGGCTAGGTTCGCACCCAAAGCCAGCCAAGGTTCGCAAGCCAAGCTAGCTTCTTACCTGGAGCTAGGTTAAGACGACGAGTTGGGCTAGCTTTGCGAGCGAGGAAAGTCGGCAAGCTAGGCTAAGTACCGAAGCTAGGCTAGGAGCAAGAGCTAGGCAAGGCTCTAGACCTAGGATAGTGCTTACA
>JAASFJ010000372.1:0-24597 GCA_023333755.1 Globisporangium uncinulatum
AGTGCTCTCGCTGCGGTCTCGACCCGCGCTGCGTTGCCACACAGAGACTTGTGCGCACCGAACGCTTCCACTCACAGAAGCACGTGGCAGCGAATGTGTTGCATGAAGAGTTTGGAGGGCATCGGCGACGATGCAGTCGACGCACTTCCAGATGGTGCTGCACACGAATCTCATTAACTAGATCGATTCTCAGATTTGGCGCATCTTTCGAATCTGGTTACGAGATCCTGCTCATCTTCATCGGAATTAACATTAGTACATGTCTACTTAAGCTTTGTATTCTGCTGTCTACCGTGGTTTATCAGAGAATTGACTGGTTAATCTCTTAATTTTGTGAGGATGCTGAAGTTTGAAGTGGATGCTGATCAGTTCACGAATGCTGAGTTGGTTGTCAACGAAGAACTTGGCGACGCTCACTCTTCTTGCCCACAAGGCTCGATCGATGCAGAGCTTAACAACAGCAACCGACAGGCTGTCTGTGAACTGACTGAACGTCATCACTGCGACTCAGATTTGCCCAAAACTGGCGCCGACACCGATGTGTGCGTTAAACAATCTGCATCAGACTCTCAAGGTACAGTACCTTCGCGAGACTCTCGTCGAGAGCTAGCCATCGTTTGCATCGATCTTGCGCGGCCCGTTCCCAGGCCCGACATCGATCACTTTGCAATTCGCCTCCGTTCGATCAAGCTCAAGCACTCCAACCAAGTCCCGCGTCCTGTCCGACGATGGTGTTCTCCAAGATCGCGCCGCTCCTCGCGCTCGTCGCTCTCGCTTCCGGCTCGGCCGACGCCGCCCGCGTTGACGCCGGTGTGCACCGCGCACTCCGCAAGCAGGGCACGGTGAACCTCTTCGTGACGCTGAAGCAGGGCACCGACGAGGCCCTCTCCCGCGTCAAGGAGAACGAGTTCGCCAGTCGCGGTCAGAAGATCGCGAGCATCGTCGAGTCGCTCGAGGTGAACGCGAAGGCATCGCAGGAAGAGGTGACGTCACTGCTGTCAAAGGAGGCCGGCGCCGCGCAGCCGCTCTTCTCGTCGTCCGAGAGCTTCTGGATCAGCAACCAGGTGTACATCAAGGACGCGACGTTCGAGCTCGTGGAGAAGCTCGTGGCGCTGCCGTCCGTGGCAGAGCTGGCCGAAGAGGAGATCTTGCAGCTGCCGCCCGTGACTGTCGCACCGGCGAGCACCAACAACACGTTCCTCGCGGACGAGTGGGGCGTGGCGAAGATCCAGGCGTCGAACGTCTGGGCCCTCGGCACGAACGGCCAGAACGTCGTCGTCTCGACGATCGACAGCGGCGTGCTGAGCACGCACACGGCGCTGAGCGGCAACTTCCGCTCCAGCTACGGCTGGTACGACCCGGAGCGTCGCGCGGCCACGCCGTACGATGCCAGTGGCCACGGCACGCACACGATGGGGACGATCGCGGGTGCGGACGGTATCGGTGTTGCTCCCGGTGCGACGTGGATCTCGTGCAAGGGCTGCCGCGCCTCGGGCTGTCCGCAGGCGGACCTGCTCGCGTGCGCACAGTTCATCACGTGTCCGACGACCGCGTCGGGGGCGTCAGCGGACTGCAGCCGGGCCCCGGACGTCGTGAGCAACAGCTGGGGCGGTGGCCAGGGCCAGACATGGTTCGCGTCGTCGGTCAACGCGTGGCGCTCGGCCGGCATCATCCCAGTCTTCGCGATCGGCAACCGCGGTCCGGCGTGCGGCACGGCCAACTCGCCGGGTGACCTCTCGACCGTCATTGCGGTCGGCGCCACGGACTCGACGGACCGGCTCGCGAGCTTCAGCAGCAAGGGTCCGTCGGTCAACGGTCTCGTGAAGCCGGACATCTCGGCCCCCGGTGTGGCGGTGCGCTCGGCGTGGTTCACGAGCAACACTGCGTACAACACGATCCAGGGAACGAGCATGGCGGCGCCGCACGTCGCCGGCGTCGTCGCGCTGCTCCTTAGCAAGAGTCCGGCGCTCACGTTCGCGCAGGTGCGCACCGCACTCACGACCACGACCGTGCGGTCGCTCCCGGCCAGCGGCTACACTTGCGGCAGCACGGCGGACACGACGTTCCCGAACAACCAGTACGGCTACGGCCGCGTCAGTGCGCTCGCTGCCTACAACTCGGTGTAAGTGCGCAGTGCTTCCAGTGCAGCTCGTTCAATCCCACGTTGGGGCTGCTTCTGCCCTCACCTCACAGAGCTACGAAGTTCTGATCCCCAATTCTTCATGTGGCGTCGAGTCGCGGTGTCTCCATCCGGTGCCGCGTTGGCGCTCTTAGTGTCGTGTGCATCTTGAGAGATAGTTAGCTCTCTGCATGAACAGACCTCGTTCCTCTGTCATTTGCATCGTTTGGCAACGCTGGTCTTCCTTCGCCACTAACTAACTCACTGGCTAACTGCATCGGGCCTTGCGCTCATCCTGAGCTGTTATACTCCGTGGTAGCGCTCTCGCTGTGGTTTCGTCCCCCGCTGCGTTGCCACCGAGAGACTTGTGCGCGTCAAGTGCCTCCACGAGTAGAAGCACGTGGCAACAAGACGTGTTGCCCAGAACTCCAGTCCGAGTAAGTTCAGGTCGTCGGCTCCCCTGCGTGCCTTAGCTGCTGGTACATTCCCAGTCGGCAGTCGATAGCTTGCGTCCGGGTGTCGCCTCGGAAGCAATGACGAGGACTTTTGACGCACCGGCTGCCATTGGCTCCCTCCACTTGCCTCGCTGTTGCTTCGCAGTGCTCTGTTTTCCTTGCTGTCGACGACGAAGCCTCGACGCAGCAGCTTGGTCTCATCGCGACAGCGAGATCGCCGCTGGCACTTTGCAGCCAGGTGCCAGGCCTGGAGCACATCCACAGCGGCCTGCTGCGACTCGCACAGCGTCTCTCGACACGCTCTCCGCCGCCAGTTACCACGTATATCGACACCTAAGCAGCAGTGCTGCTGTTGCTGCAGTGCAGACGCGACTGACGCGCGCTTCGTCTGGCGTCGAGCCGCAAAGCGCCGCCACCGTTCCAGGACGCTCTCCTTCAGCCGGAAGTCGACTGCACGTTGCGACGTCCGTAGCCACAGCTCAATTCGCCAGCGCTTCAGCGCCTGTCGTAGCACGTGCACCTCGTGGTAACGTCCAACTCTGCGAGCTGCTTGGCTCTGGACAGCATTCCTCTGCAGTCCCACAACAAGCAATTGTCGCAGCAGCTTTCGGGTCGCCTCACGGCGAACGCAGCGGACGCGACAGTAGACGACCCAGGCGCGCCAGCACGCGTGGGTTTGCTGTCGCCCCTTTCGCTGCGCTCGGACTGCTGCGAACGCGCACATGACGCCGAACTGCGACCACGCGCTAAAGAGCCGCCTTAGACAGCGTCGCTGTACCTTGTCTGTCAGGTCACGCGCGCGAAGCGCCTGCTGGGCACCCATCTCGACGTAGCGTTGCCACCGCTGGACGCTCCTCTCCAAGCGAACGCGCGCCAGCGTATACCGCCACATGCTCTTCGCGACTTGCCGGCGCTTCGTGATCTGCACGAGCGCGTTCCAGGCCGTCTGGAGCAGCATCCGGTTCGCGCGGTCCCGTGCCAAGCGAACGTACTGCTCCCGCACCAGCGCTCGTCGCCACTCGAGCCACGCCCGTCGCCCCACGCCACTCCACTCCAGTGCCTGCGCACTCTGGCGGACGTGCACTCGCTTCTCAACGAACGCTATCCACGCACTCCACACGCACTGCAAGAGCACAGCCGCCGCCCACGCGTCTGCGACAGCGCTCTGCTGGCGTTGCGCACCACGGTTGCGCGCATGGACGAGCAGCTTCGACACGGTCCGACACTGCCGTAGTCGCTCCCAGTGATGAGCAGCAGTGCGGAGCAACCGTCTCCGCTCGACAAACTGTCGCCAGATCTGCCAGCGAGCAGCCAACCGCTGCAGCTGCCAGCGCTGCACTGTGGCGCGCACTCGGATCACCACCTGTACAAGCGCTCGGAACCCGCTTCGCTTCAACGCGTGCGTGTACGTCGCGTCGGCGCTCCGCATCCTGTCGCAGTCGCACTTCAGCTGTCGCCAGGCGTCGACCGCAAGCCGCAACGCCACGTGACACTGGACGCGCTTTAACTTGGTGCGCGCCTGTCGGTACCTCCACACACGGTGGCGCCACTTCTCGAGGAAGAACTCTCGGCGCAGCAAGTGGTGACGCCGCACTCGCACCACTTCTGCACGCTTACGGAGCGCCGTCGCCTGGCACACAGCAGCTCGCCAGCGCCACCACAAGCTCGCCAGCTGCACCTTTCGTCCGCAACACGCGAGCAGCGCGCACGCGAGACTCGACCGCAGCAACTGCTTCCACACGCTGAGCACTCGCACACAGCGCTTGCGCCGCCGTCGTTTCACGAACAGCGCGAGTCGCTGCACGTGTGCGCGAAGCACGACGCGTCGACAGATCGTCGAGAGCTGCTGGATGCGAATGGTCTCCGCGTGTCGACTGCACACACACACAGCGCGCCATTCTCGAACGATTCGGCGCATAAAGTGCGCATCTGCGGCTTGTGCAGAGAGCGCGCTCGACTGGTGCGTCGACAGCGCTAGCAGCACACGCCGGAGCGTCCACATTCGGTGGTGCTCGCGTGCCTGGGCGACAATGCGGCGCTTCTCTCGAGCCAACGCTTGGAATCGCAGCCACGAGCGCCACACGCGAGCGCGCACCTGATGTGCAACGAGGTGAGCCGCTCTGCACCGCCAGGTGGTGGTCTGTCGCTGGGACTCGGTCGCAGCTACGAAAGCTCGCCACACTCGCACAGCAAACCGGTGGCGCCGGAGCGTCTCGAACGTGCGCGTTCGCATACTCAGTAGAAACTGCGACCGCCACAGCGTCCACCCGCTAACACGGAGCGTGCGCGTCGTTGCTCGCGTTGCGACCGCTGTCGCCTGCTGCGTGAGAGCAACTGCGTGTTGCGTATGGCGTCGCCATCTCTGAGCCGCACGACGCGCTTTGAACGCGAGGAACGCGGCGTCGGACTTTGCGAAGCGTTCGACGAGCGAGCGAAGACGGGCGAAGCACTCGCGCACGTTCCGCTTGCAGACACAACGCTGGGACGCACCACATAGCAGGCAAAGCGCAGTGTCAGCGCAGCGTACAGTGGACTAGGAGTGCGATAGAGAGGAGCGAGGAGCTCACCAGTAGCGCATGGCGCTGGCATTGTACTGTCCTCACTGAGAGCGTCCACACTATGAACACTCGCTGGGCAGTTTGTCGCCGCTTCCGTCTGCGAAACGCACGCAGCGCCTGCGTAACCTGCTTTCGGCGGTGGACAGCGGCGTTCCAGTGGTCGAACACGCACGCGCACGCGTGGTGACGACTCCATTGCGCTGCGAAAGCGCAACGTTTCTGTCGTTCGACGAACTCTCCCCACACTGCAAGACACCGCTGTCGAAGGCGCTGCAGACGCCGACGGAGCAGCTGCGTCGCATCTGCGTAGACCCGCGCCCCGCGCTTCAAAGCCTCGAGAGATCTGTGCTGCAGCAGCCGTTGGGCGAGCTGCCGCACGAGCTCCAGTCTCTCGCGCTTCGCTTTCATAGCGACTGTCGCGCGTTTCCACGTCCTCAGCACTAGTGTGAGCCGCCGACAGTCACGTATGTACTGCCAGCGCCGAATGATACGCCACTGCCATACGCTCTGCTTCCACTTTACAAGCGCGTAGTAGCGCCACACGCTGTCCCCCGCACGCTTGAGCGTACGTATGCCTCGGTGTCGCCGAAGCGCAAGCTGCCACGCCCTAGTCGCACGACGAAGCACGACACTGACTCTCCGCCGCACAACGGCGTCATACAACGCCTGCTCTCGCCTTTGCCGCGAAGTCCACACCTGCCAGCACTTCAAACACGTGAGCGCTGCTGTCTGCAGCGTCTCGGGACTTGGTTGAGAGTGGTGACGACCGTCACGCTCACTCAGCTCGGACAGCGCTAGTCGGAGCTGCATGCGCAGCAGGTGCGACTCATGTCGGCGGCGCGCGTCGTCGCTCGCTGCGCTTCGCGGTCTGGAAAAGGAGCGTGCAGGGGCGTCACTGATGGACGCAAGCAGCGCGTCGACTGTACACCACTGGACCTCGACTGCATTGCTCATGTCAAAGATACTTTGGTTTGCGAAAACGTGACGACGTTTCAAATGTCACGAATAGGAACCAGTACATGTGTACCTCAAAAATGGGTGTCCAAGGTTAACCTTGGACAACCTTTTTTGCATTTCGTCCCACAAAGCCACCAGCAAGAATGGCAACAACGAGCGGGACGTGGCGGCCGAACGCGAGCAGCTTCGGTGGTGGCGGTGGTGGCAACTTTGGCGGTGGCAGTAACGGCAGCAGTGGCGGCGCTCGAAGCAGCGTGAGTGACGTGATCGCAGCTGCCACGGGCGGAAGCGCAGGGAGTGCGGCGCCCGGCCAGTCCAACTACCAGGAAGAAAAGGGTGAGCTACAGTGATGAAACAGAGCAGCCAGTGGCGCTGCCGTATTGCTTGTGGCGATGGCTGACAGCTGACACACGAGGCGGCTCTGTTGGTAGCGAAATGCATTGCGTTCTTGCAGAACTTTCGCTCCAATTTGGACGACCCTGGCGACGATCCCAAGTACGCGCGCATGCTGGTACGGCGTCTTGTGTGCTTGAGTCGGTGCTCTTGTCACGAGCGGACGTGGCGGTAGTTGGACGCGTTGGCTTACGGAGGTGGTGCGCTGTTCTACGAATCTCTCTTGCTGTTTGTATGTGGCGCCAGCAAGAGGTGGCGAACCGCGAGCGCAAGTCCGTCCCAATCTCCCTCGACGACCTCCAGATCGTACGTCCGTGTGCTTGTGCTTCTCTATCCCTCTGTGCGCATTGACAGTGTGTCTACCTTGGGCAACTCACTGCCGCCCTCCTCTTGATCAACCCACCGCCAGTTTGAGCACGACGACGACTTTGTGCGCCGCATCACCCGCAACACGCGCCGGTACATGTCGCTGCTCGCAGAAGCGATCGACGAGCTCCTCCCCGTGCCCACCCGCGACATTTCCGACGCACAGGACGTGCTGGACGTCCTGCGCTTGCACCGCGCGCGCGAACTCGCACAACAGACGAGCGGCAGCGCGGACGGGACAGGGACGAACGTGTTCCCAGCCGCGCTCATGCGGCGCTTCGAAGTGCGGCTCGTGCCGGGCGTCAAGACGAAGGCCGTGCCGATCCGCGACGTCCGCGCAGCGAAAGTCGGGAGCCTCGTGCGCATCAAGGGCATGGTCACGCGCGTGTCGAACGTCAAGCCGCTGCTCACCGTCGCGACGTACACGTGCGAAGCGTGCGCGTACGAAGTGTACCAAGAAGTGAACGCGCGGCAGTTCACGCCGCTCCTTGCGTGTCCGAGCGAGCGGTGCCGCGCGAACCGGCAGAGCGGGCGGCTGCTGCTGCAGACGAAAGCGTCCAAGTTTGACAAGTACCAGGAAGTCAAGTTCCAAGAACTGCCGGACCAAGTGCCGATGGGCCACATCCCGCGGTCGCTCACAGTGTACTTGCGTGGCGAACTCACGCGGTCGTGTGAGCCAGGCGCTTTGATCACAATCTGCGGCGTCTTCCTGCCGCTGCCGTACTCGGCCCAGCGACAGATGCAGATGGGGCTCGTCACCGAGACGTACTTGGAAGCCACGGACGTGGTGAATCACAAGAAGCGGTACTCGGCCATGGAGTCGAGCGACGAGATGGAGAACGCCGTGCTGCAGCTCCAAGAGAGCGGGAGCGTGTACGAGATGCTCTCGCAGTCGATCGCGCCCGAGATCTACGGCCACGAAGACGTGAAGAAAGCGCTGCTGCTGCTCATGATTGGCGGCGTCACGAAGCGCATGGACGAAGGCATGCGGCTCCGTGGCGACCTCAACATTCTGCTCATGGGCGACCCAGGCGTAGCCAAGTCGCAGCTGCTCAAGCACATCTCGACGGTCGCGCCACGTGGTGTGTACACGACTGGGAAAGGCAGTTCTGGCGTCGGCCTCACGGCTGCAGTCGTGCGCGACTCGATGACAAAGGAGATGACGCTCGAAGGCGGCGCGCTCGTGCTGGCCGACATGGGCATCTGCGCGATCGACGAGTTCGACAAGATGGAAGAGGGCGACCGCACAGCGATCCACGAAGTGATGGAGCAGCAGACGGTGAGCATCGCGAAAGCGGGGATCACGACGACGCTGAACGCACGCACGTCCGTGCTCGCAGCCGCGAACCCGATCTACGGCCGGTACAACAAGAAGCTGAGTGCGTCGCAGAACATCAACCTCCCGAACGCGCTCCTCTCGCGCTTCGACCTGCTCTTCCTGCTCCTCGACGTCGCCAACTACGAGAAGGACGAGGCGCTGGCGCGCCACGTGACGTACGTCCACCGGTTCTCCAAGAACCCGGCCATGAGCTTTGAGCCTGTGCGGCCGGACGTGCTGCGGTACTTTATCGCGATCGCCAAGCAGTACGAGCCGAGCATCCCCGAGAACCTCTCGGGCTACATTGTCGAAGCGTACGTGACGCTCCGGCAGCAGGACGTGAACGAGCACGCTCGGCAGCAGCAGTTCCTGCGTGGTCAGCGCCAGTACGGCGACGCGAACCACGCACAGACAGCGATGACGGCACGGCAGCTCTTGAGTATCTTGCGGCTCTCGCAAGCGCTCGCGCGGCTCCGGTTCGCGACGGAAGTGATCCACCAGGACGTGGACGAGGCGATTCGGCTCGTGTACGTGTCCAAGTCGTCGCTCTCCGAGCAGGACGAGCCGACGGGGAAGAGCGGCGGCGCTGGCGGACGAACGACAGGCGGTGGCGGCTTCGCACAGGGCTCGGCGGACGCGACGTCCAAGATCTACCGCATGCTGCTCGAGTTCGCGTCGGACCGCAAGACGAGCGTCGTGCCCATGAGCGAGATCGAGCCGGTGGTGCTGCGCAAAGGCTTCACGGCGCAGCAGCTCAAGGCCTGCATCCAGTACTACGAGGAGCTCGACGTGATGCACATGAGCGCGAACGGCACGTCAGTCAGCTTTGTCATGTAAGTACGCTACTCGATAGGAGGCGGGCGGGCGAGCAAACCACTCGCTCGCGTCACTTGAGCCAGAGCTTGAGCCGGAACGCGTCGCCGCCGTTTAAATAGTACCGGACGAGCCGCTCGTCGCGCACAAAACCGAGGTTCTCGTAGAGCCGGATCGCGCCCTTGTTGGCGATCTCCGTCTCGAGCATCACTTCCTCACAGCCTTTGGCGGCCATGAGGGCGATCGCACGCTCGGCCAGCTGCGAGCCAATGCCTTGCTGCCGGAACTTCTTCTCCACTGCGAGCATCGCAATGTACCCACGCCAGCGCACAGGCTCGTCTGACGCGCTGCTGCTGTCGCCGTCCATAGCGCCAGGCGTCTGCGCCTCGCTCACGCCGATCTGCTCCTGGCGGCACACGATCACGCCCACGAGCCGGTGCTGCACGCGCGCGAGCAGCGCGAGCTCCGGCCAGTTGTACAGGAAGTAGCGGTACGTAAAGATGGAGTACGGTTCGGAGAGGTCCTTGTCGATGAGCTTCACGAGCTCCGCCAGCTGCTTCTCGCCCTGGTACGGCACGTACTCGACCACCACCGTGTCGCCCATTGCTTTCCTTGACACTTTGCGGTGTGATACTGAGATGGATGGAGCTGGGAGCAAACACCGTGTCTTTAGCGACACTGTCTGGTGTGGACCACACTAGCTATCACATTTAAATGAAAGCCTGGAGGGCACTTTTACACTCAAGCTCACATTCGAGTCTCTTTGCCGCCAATTATGACGATACGGTCCCCAACAGACAGCCGAGTCGCGTCGCCAGCGCTTCGCTCGTGTGGGAGATGCGCGTGAACGTGTCGTCACCTGGGACGAGCGTCCACAGGAGCACAACCGAGGCGTTGTGAGCCAGTGGGGTTGTTGCGCGGTCACTCGTCTACGCACCACCAGACCCAAACCAACACACACAGTCCCCACATCGCAATGTAGTGGCGGACGGCAGGGGTGCACTCGCGCAGCGGCCGATGCGTTGCATGTTCTCTGGCGCGGAACCCGCGCTGCTGCTGCTGATCGCACTGCTGGTGGACGAGCGCGCGCGTGTACATCAAACGGGCGCGAATGGTGGCGACAGCGACGGTCTTTTCAAAGCCAAAGCCAAGAAGAAAGAGCGCGTACCGCCACCGCCGCGTGCCCATTCGCGCGGGCGCTTCAGCCAACGTTAGCGCGCTCTTCGACAGCACAGCCCATAACACGCGCGTCTCAGATGCTTTGGCGTGCGCAACGTCGCGTTCATGCACAGGAGCGGCGAGCTGCAGATGCGTCGCGAGTCCGTGTACGTTACGCTTGCTTGTGTTGTGCGATGGCTCATGATTGGGTGAGAGAGAGTGTGTTGGGTCGGCTACTGGCTATACGTATGGACCAACACACTGGACGACCGACCCAACAGTCTCACGGTCTTTAAGCCCTGGCGCAAGTGCAGCGCCCTACTGTCTGTGACGATAGGCGAGCTGCTCGTACACTAGCGCGAAGCGAAGGCGCCGCCGCAGATCTTTTCGCTCGCGCGCTTCATTGGCGCTCTCCGCTCGCCACTCGCTGCGTCGCCACACGTCCGCAGTGCGTCCGACCGCCCCCCACTCGCACTGGTAGAGTTCGGAACCAAGCAGCAGTGGATCTGGAGGAAGCCGAGAAAGCGAGCAGTGCGACCACTGTACAGGTCAGTGGACTGGCTGTGCGGGTCATGTTCACAAAGCCAAGCGTGTGGTCCATCGCTCCCCAGCTCCAAGCTTCGGAGTCGTTTTCAGTCAACTTGCTGCTCGTTGCTGCTTCTTTTGACAGACTTTGGTCGCTGCGTTCGGTGCCACCGCCGACCAGTTCACAATGGCGACGACGCGCGGCACGGAAACGCATTCGACACCGCACTGCGACAGCACGCAGAGCAGAGCAACACAAGACAGCCCTTCGATCGATCCAGCTACTGACCAGAGAGGAACACTAGCAGATGCAGCAGCGCCAGTCGCAATTGATGCTGCAAGTAGCACGACTCGTGATGCGGCGACGCAGACAGGCGGCTCTGGAGGCAGCACCAGTAGCAGCAGCAGCGACAGTAACGACCACAGCAAGAAGAAGCGGAAGACCCAGCAGCAGAAGCAGCGGCAGCTATCGTATCGTTGGAAGAAGGAGTTGAAGCCTGACTTCGCCATCCCAGGAGGCAGCATGTACTTTGTGAACCGTGACGCAGCGACCAAGCAGCTGCTCGACATCCACGTTCATAAGTTCAGCCGAGCAGAGACACGAGGGGGCGACATCTGGCGCATCCCAATCGTCGACAACGTGTCTGGCATGGGCAAGTCAACGTTCGCATGCCACTACATCCGCAAGTGTCGCGAGATCTGGAAGGCCTTCTCTGCGATATCGCGACGCGACGCACCGCCAGACGCTGACTCCATCGAGGCGTCTCTCGTCGCTATTGCTCCGGAGTCCGCGCTTTTGACGTCGCCAACAAAGTTCCAGATTCGGTTCTGGAAGACTCTCTGTGCGTGCCGCACGGTGCACATCACGTTCCAGGTCGCTAATATGGTGCCGAAGGACGCGCCGACACGAATGGACTACGACGCAGCGATGGTCAGCTTGCTCAAGGCCGCGCTCGAGGACATGTTTGAAGTTCCACCCCAAAGCCTCGCAAATCCGCCGAGCAAGTCCGCTCGCTTTCTCCAGGCCGTGACCAAGGAGATCGGTCTGCTCTTCATCGTGCTCGACAAGATCGGCAGACCGTTCGATGACGTCGCTTGCTCTTTCGAAGTGCTGCACCAGCGGGAGCTCTTCCTGCAGTTCTGCCGCGCCGTCTTGTTCTCCTGGCTCGAACTTCCGAACGTGTTCTTTGTTGTGGTCGGCTGTGCGGATTTCATGAGCCTCGTCCAGCTGCAGCCGAGTGGTTCTATGCGTGAGCTCTGCGGTTGGTTCCAGTTCGAGCGGCTCCGTCTCGAACTCCTACGACCAGCGCACATCGCGACGATCATGAAGGAGACGCGGTCGGGAGGCGGAACGCTCACGCTCCAGAACTTCTACAGACTCGACGGTGCAAGGCTGATGGACGTGGCGAAGCGTCTGTTCGTGACGACAAATGGGCATCCGCGGACACTGGCGCACGCGTTGTCAAGCTGCCGTACGTACGAGAGTCTGATGCACTTTGTTGAGCAACCGCTCGGTGAAGAAGCCAAGTGCGCGATAAGGCTGGTGGTCGAGAAGTACCGACCGGGCGTCGAGTTCCTTGCGACAGTCCTCGCGCTGTCTGTCGTACTGGTGGATAGTTCGCAGCAGAAGGGCGCCGAGATGATAGTCGTGGACATGAGCGAATGCATGGACAACGGTGACAGCGGCGAGCCGCTCACGCTCGACTTTATCGTGCACAAGTGCGGCATCGCTTGGGAGGGCACACTGGAACGTGCGGCATTGTTTGCGTCCGCGCAAATGACAGAGATGCTCGTGCGCATCACGCACCCGTTCCGGCCGTACGCAGCCGTGCTCGCACGCTTGTATGCATCCGGATATGTGCCGCCCACGTATGCGACCGCGTTCGAGTGGGTGTGCTTGAAGCGCCTTCAAGAGCTGTTTGTGACGGAGACGTCGCCGACAGTCGCGTTACCAGAGTTCTTTGAAGGATCTGCCTTTGGGACGATCGCGAATGTCCGCTTCAATATGCAGTGTATCGCGTCGCCGAGGATCACCGATCAGGAGTGTCCGCTGATTGTGCCGACTCTGGATTCTCCGACGGCGGCACCGACAGCGTGGCCGACGCTGCTGCTCGAGATTTCCACCAAACTCCGAGACGGCCCCGTGACGATCAAGCCAGAAGAATCGTCGGCGTCGGCGGACGCCATCCTGTTCTCCCGCCTGGACTCAGGAACGCCGCCGTCGACGCCGAAGCGAGTGCTGACTGTCGGACTCGCGGCGAAGATCTCGCCTGGCCCCGAATTTGGTACGGACCATCTCTTGCACGAGTGCGAGATGTTCAACCGCATGTTCTTCGGCGTGACCAGCACCGCGTACGACACGAATGTGCTCGTTGTGTGCGCGACGAGCTACATGAACTGCTTCATGACGATGTTTGACGGCGGAGAGGATCAAGACCAGCAATGCAAGGCAGCGGCGCGTACCATGGCGGAGCTGAGTGCGGAATTGAAGCTGCCGGAGCTCATCCAGTTCTCCCACATCACTGAGATCATCTTTTTGAACTTGACAACGCGCAACAACCGAGCTGCGTTCTACGGCTACGAGACGGACGACGAGGACTTTGGCGGTCTGGAGAAGGTGCTCGAAAAGAAGGAGCTTGAGCTCGAGAAGCCGAACAACGAGAGCAAGTTCGAGAGTGAGTGAGTGATGATTGCATGTGTCTGGATTCGAATCTCCACAGGTCGCGGTCACGACAGTGGAACCAAAGGTGCCGACGTCGATGATGATAACCGGTGATGGAACTCACAGCTCACCTCCGTACCGTCACCGAGGGTCAGCTCTGCAGCATGGCCCACTGGCCGTGCGAGCACGCGAACACGAACGCAGCGGATTGGCAGAAGCACCAGAGGCTTCAGTCCTGCAGGCTCGTAGTACGACAGAGATGACATTATCGGTGAAGGAGTACTGTAGCAACTTGATGGTGGTCCCCTCATCCACTCGGCTCCGAGCGCACGCACCTGCTTTGCTCAAGCGACCGCGAACTCACACGGCGTAGGCCCACTGTGCTCCAGCCCCGAGTCGTACGAACTCGATCGAACAAATGCTGAACTGTAGCCCCTCGGGTCGGACGCCACGTTGACTGTCACGTCGCTGCTCGAGGCTGAGAAGCGCTTCGAGGGCCCGATTGTCCACTGCTGCACTCCTCCTGTATGTGCTGCGGTCGACGGTTGTGTTGGCGGTGGAACTTCGCAGCTTCTGCCGCGATAGGCGAAGAGCAGTTCCGGTTGAAGTCCGCGTGGTCGAACGCAACGACGGCAAAGTCCGTCTTGCGCTGCTTAAAGAGCAGGACTTCGTGGAACGCGTCCTCGTACGCTCGTTCGACACGTGCGACGCTCTCAGAGTCGTATCGGTCGGATTGATTCACGTCTCCACTGCGAGAAAGCACGCAGTGCCGCTGCTCTCGACTAACAGCTCCTAGACCAAGCTATCATACATTGTAGCTGCCACGTCCGACGCGAAGGGGTCGATGCGCTCATCGCACCAGCACCCATAGTGTTGGAGCCCCTGTCGCAGTCGCAGCCTCACGAGCTAGCGACGCGGTCGTGTTTGGGCTCTCGCTCCCGCGTCTCACGCGGCTGCACCGGGCCGTCCACGCCACGGACGCGTCACTCAGCATGGAGCAGCTCTCCACTGCGCAGCTGCCCGCGCTGCGGTTCGGCAAGGAGCTCGCGGTGCCGAGCCGCCGCCGCCTGGCGCTCTTTGTCGCAGGCGCGTCGTCGCCGCACGAAAGTGTCCGGAGTTTCAGTGACGAACATCTGGCGCACGTGCTCCACCAGCACGAGGACGCCCAGCTTGAAGACGCGCGCACCGTCCGCGTCCTCTCGCGGTCCCTCTCGGCAGCCACGGTGCGCAGAGCGTCGGTGCCTTCAGCGACCGCCACGAACAGCGAACAGCGGACGCTGAGCAATCGGCTTCGGCTCGCAGACACGGGTCTCCTGCAAGCGCTGCCGCTGCTTGGCGCGTCGAAAGCCGCCACGAACGCGATACCCACGATGCTTCAGTTGCTGGGCCACCTCCTCTTCGGCGCCGAGCCAGCGCGGCCGCAGAACGTCGCGAACCGGGTGCGCATCGCTAGCGTGCGGCTGATACTCGACGTTCATCCACGCGGACGCGGCGGTCGTCGAGAGCTTCCTCGGGCCGGTGGATTTCTTAGCGCTGCTGCGCACGTTGATGGACCTGAACGCCGACAGCGAGCCGTCATAGCCGGCGTTCTGGCGAGAGTGGAGATCGGTGTCGAGCGGAGCGTGGTGGTAGAGTACGCTGTGCAGACGCTGCTGGGCAAGTCGGACGCGGCAGTGGCGCTCACAGGCGACACAGCAGCCCCGATGCGATGTACCAAGTGGCCGCGTCAAGTCTCGCGATCACATGAGCGCGACCGACGCCGCAGCAGTGACGACAGCGCTCGGCCAGGCAACAGCGCAGCTGCTGGACGCCGCATGCATCTCGACGGACCGCGGCTTCCTATAGCGCATGGGCGTGCTCGTGCCGAGCGCACTGAGCGCCACCAGCTTCTCGCCACACGTCGTGCGCGTTGTGCGCGACGTGGTGCAGTCTGTCGATCAAAAGCTGGTCGATCCAAAGACGCGCTCGGTGGACGACGTTGCGTGTGTGCAGTACATGCTAGGGAGTGCGCTCTCGGTGCTGTCGCAATCAGAGGAGGGCGTGCCGGATGAGCAGATCCCGACAGTCGTGGCGGCGTTCATAACTTTGGTGGGGCTGCTCGTAAAGATCGTGACGGTGTCCTCGCACTTGCCGGGTTCCCACGTGGCGACGAGGACCAGAACGCGCGCATCGACTTTCCCCGCAGCCTCCTGGGCGGCGTCGGCTTGTGCGGGCCGCTCGCTGCGTTCCTGTTGACTGCTGCTGTTGTCGCGAGCGAGTGGTTGGAGCTCAAGTGCGAGAGCGTCGTGGTACTCCAGCAAGTGATTGAGTAAGACCTGAACGCTATCTGCTCGGACGGCAGCTTGAAGCTCAAGCCCACGAAGCTCAAGTTCGTTGCGATCGAGAACCTGAGTCGCGCAGTCTCTGGATTGCCGAGTACGACGGGGACCCTGACGGACCAGCTCGATTGAAGCGGCCGTGACTGCACTGCTCACGCTCGGGAACGAGCCGGACCCAGAGCTTTGCCGCCAACCACGGTGCCGCCCGCGATCTTTGCCCGTGTTGCTGCCGGAGCAGCAGGCGCGAGCATGCGAGGTGCTGAGGGCAACTTCGCATGCTGGCGCCGATTGCATGTTTGCATTGATTGCCGGATGTCTCGAGAAGCTTCTAGCACTCGGTCGAATGGGCGGTTAGCCAGTGGTTAGCTAGCTGTTATGCGCACCGTCGCTGGTGATTGCAAGGGCGCCGGCAGCGAGCAGCTCGCGGCGCTCGAGATGCTCGCTCGCTTCCTAATACCACTTTCACATTTGCATCGAAGCTCGAAGGTCCAGGTTGGCTCCAGGAGCCCGACTTGCAACAACCCGCCTGTTGTGGGAATCGGCCGAGTCGCGACAGCCGACAGTGCGTCACAGCACGACAACGTGGCTGCTGTGTGTCTGTGCTGCTGGGCTCCCGCACGACAAGGATGCCGCGGCACCTGGGAGCAGCAGTTGGGACGCGCTGCTTCGCTCGAAAGCCGCGACACAACTGTTTGTCGACACGCACGAGTTCTTCGTGACGATGTTGAACGACAGCAGCAGCATCGCGAAGGAGAGCGCTGTAAAGAGGCTCGCGTACCTCCAGCTGCGAGCTCCGAGCGTGGAGCTTGGCGACCAGTTCAGCGACAGTCTCTTCCGCCGTCTGCGCTGCTTCTGAGCGTTCATGACGCTGTCAACGACAGCAGGCGCAGTAGGCGGGGCGGGTGGATGACGACGACACGGACATGGACGCCGCCGCTGGGCGGCAAGCGGACAGCGCGCCTGGAGCCGCCAGCCGCCCGGCCAGCGACAAAACCTGCGACGGCTGCTGCGAGCTCCGGCACGACGGTCGAACACGCCGCGTACCGCGAAGTGAGCAACCTCGCAGCCGACATTGGCGACCCAGAGCTCATGTACGCGCTCCTGTACCTCATCACGGCTGATCCGATCTGGGAGACGCTCCTGGGCTCGTCGTTGTCCTCAGCAGCTGCTCATCGCGACAGCCAGCACCCGCCCTTCTCGTTCGCTACTGTCGACGCGGCGTTCCGCCTGTCGATCGTCGAGAAAGCTAGCAAACACTGGATGGACGAGAGCTCCGCAAGCTCGAGCAAGCTCATGCCGTAGCTCATCCTGCTCAAGTTCCAGGCGAACACCAATGTAGCGGACGCGACGGCGAACCTGTGGCACTTTGCGAAGGGCAAGTCTGCGACCACGAGCTCGCAGGAGAAGACGCTACCGCATCAGCACTGGCACACGACCTTCCGCTTCCTTCTCGCGCGTTGAAGGCTCGTGCTCCTTTAAAACCGCGAAGCCGAGTGTCTAACGTTGCTTGACCTGCTCAACGGCGTGGATGCGGACCAGCTCCGCGGCGAGTTCCTCCGGACCCGGAAGCTCGCGGCTGCGGCAGTCGACGACGTCAAGGAGGCTGTATGTCTCGTCGGCCTCAAGCTGTAGCTGTACCGGTACATGGGCGAGCTGAGTCTCCGCGTCGCTGCGAGCGACGAAGCGTGTCGTGTCATTCTGTTGCAGTACCTCATCGCCAACGACACTGAGCAAGGACATGGTGTGTCGTGCGCTCGGCATTGACGTGCTGCTACAGCTCGTGAAGGACTATCCGCTGACGCGATCCAGGACGCGCTGTCGGCGCTCTTCCTCAAGCGACTCGAGTCCCTGTCGTCGCTCGAGCTGCCGGAGCTGCAGTACGCGCAGTTTCACGTCCAGAAATACGAGCAGCTCGAGCGGCTCCGCGTGTCGATCAGCCAGTCGGGACCGGTCGGCCAGCATGCGTGTCGGGTCGGCAAGCTTTGTCGCGACGCTCGCGTCCGAGCTCCCGTTTGAGCTGCGCAAGTGTCGCGGCGCCGACACACTGCTGACACGCGTGTTCATCCCGTTGTCGGGTACAAAGTTGCGACTGAGAACGACGTGTACGGCGACGAAGAGAGCCGGTACGGCGCAGCGTCTGGCGGGCTCGCCGACGGCCTTGTCGCGCTGCCGCGTACCTCTGTCCGCTCACCGACGCGACACTTGTGCGCGAGTACGTGCGCGCAGACGTCTTTGCGTTCACCAAGAACTCGCGACCAGCAAACGGACCTGTCGGCAACGACAGCGACAGCGGCAACAACAACGACAACGACAACTACAGTGTTCAGTCGACGGTGTCGTTGTCATCGTCGTCGGTCGGGAACCGGTTCCTGTTCATCACAGCGCTCGCGACAACGGAACTTGTGGCGAAAGTGATGCCGGTCGCCGACGCTAGTGCTCCCGGGCGATTTTGCCGGGCAGTTTGCCGCCACTGCCGCGCTCTCGTTCGCGTGGACCGCTGTGCTCGACGAGTTGCAGTCGTCCGTGTTGCACGCGCAAGCGTCAGTCGACGCTGTGCTCACTGCTGTCGCACTCGGCGTGGGACACGCGGACACTGGCGGCCCGCGCCGTGCACGCGCAGTACGCTGCAGCAGACGACGCGCATCTGGCGCGAGCTTGTCGACGCAGTGCCCGGTCGGCTCTGGACCGGCACAGGCGTCATGCTGGAAGCGCCTATCGCGCTCGTGCGCACGCAGCCGCCCGATGCACGCGCGTTCTTGTCGACGCTGTTGCTGCGCGAGTGCGACCGTGCGTGGTGGAACCGGGACATGGTTACATGGAAAGCGGTGTGTGGAGCGGCCGACAGACGAGTGGGGCCGCTGCTTGCGGGCTTTGCGACACTACGTACTGCGTTGCTGGCGTGGGTCAGCGACAGCGACAGTAGCGACGGCGGCCGGGCGCTGCCACCGCTGATGGTCAAGTGCATGTTTGAAGAGCTCGCGATTGCGTGGCTGGCGGAGACAGTCGCACGCGCCGAATGTAACGTCTGGAGCGTGCGGAAAGCAGCGTTGGAAGCACTCGCTGCTGTCGTAACGAGCGCTCCAGTAGTGGCGCTCACAACGCCATTGACTGCGGAGCTCATGCTCGACTGCTGCGGCGACGTGGGTGTGCGGGACGCCAAGTACTCGAAGATCCGCGTTGCAGCAGCGGCGGCGCTCGTGGTACTCACAAAGCGGCACAAGGACTGGCACGACCTCGCGCGCGGCGTTCAACACGATGACGAACTTTTTCTGGTAATTTACATAAATAACAGATCCTGGACCGAAGCACCTGCCAAAACTTTTTTAACCTGACGTCGACACCACTAGAATTGTAAATAACGCGTTGTTCAACATTATCAAACCTGCTTTTCGGACTAATGATCCAACAGAGTCCCTTGATTTTCGCTCTCTCCGAACTCTGTGTTTGATTGAGTGGTGAGGAAAGAGCGAGGTGAAAAAGATTGGCTGGCTGCCAAGGCGCCTCCTATCCAATCAATTGCTCCATACTCGAGCGCAATGAGGCCGAAGTGAGCGGCTGGGGCGTGCTAGTTTCGTGGCTCGTTCCTCCCCGCCCCCCTCTTTGCACTCGGGCTCGAAGACCGCCGCCGTGGTCATTTTCCAACTCGGAAGCCGCCGCCTCCCTCCGCAAGCACCAAGCAAGCAGCAGCAGCAGCACCGTCGTCTACCATGGCTCCTAAGCGTCGCACCGGCCGCAAGACCACCAAGGACCAGTACGTGGGCGTGGACCCGGCTGAGCGCACGCGCCTCGGCGGTGAGGCGAAGGAGCGCGGTAACGCGGCGTTCGCCGCGGGCGACCACGCGACCGCGATCAAGGAGTTCACGGTCGCCATTGCGTACGAGCCGACGAACGTGATCTACTACTCGAACCGGTCGGCCGCGTACCTGAGCGCCGGCCAGGCGACCCCTGCGATGCAGGACGCCAAGTCGTGTGTGGAGATTGACCCGAAGTTCGTCAAGGGCTACGCTCGTCTCGGTGCTGCGCACTTCTACATCAAGAACTACGCCAAGGCCGTGACTGCGTACACGCAGGGTCTGGCGCTTGAGCGCGGCAACAAGGCGCTGCAGGCGGGCCTGACGCAGGCGCAGGCGGCGCACCAGGTGCAGGAGGAGGAGATCAGCGGCGTTGAGATGGACGAGGCCACGCGCAAGATGAAGCGCATGGAGATTGAGGAGAAGATTAACAAGGCCCGTAAGGAGCGCGAAGAGCGTGCGAAGCGGGCGGAGAAGGGCTTCTCGGAGGTGATTGGCATTGACCTCGGCACGACGTACTCGTGCGTGGGCGTGTGGAAGGACGGCCAAGTGGAGATCATTGCGAACAGCGAGGGAAACCGCACGACGCCGTCGTGGGTCGCGTTCAACGAGTCGGAGCGTCTCATTGGCGAGGCGGCAAAGATCCAAGCCGCGTCGAACGCGACCAACACTGTGTTTGACGCGAAGCGCATCATT
Organism: Globisporangium uncinulatum; assembly: GCA_023333755.1. Lineage (NCBI taxonomy): Eukaryota > Oomycota > Peronosporomycetes > Pythiales > Pythiaceae > Globisporangium > Globisporangium uncinulatum. The sequence continues at coordinate 20,130 of JAASFJ010000372.1, forward strand.
GGCCGCAACTTCAACGACGACATTGTGAAGAAGGACATCAAGCACTTCCCGTTCAAGATTGTCGAAGGCGACTCGAACAAGGTGCTGATTGAGGTCGAGTTCAAGGGCGAGAGCAAGCGGTTCACGCCCGAGGAGATCTCGTCGATGGTGCTCACGCGCATGAAAGAGACCGCGGAGGCGTACTTGGGCCAGCCAATCAACCAGGCGGTCGTGACGGTGCCAGCGTACTTTAACGACCAGCAGCGCCAGTCGACCAAGGACGCGGGTGCGATTGCCGGTCTTGACGTGAAGCGGATCATCAACGAGCCGACCGCAGCTGCGCTTGCGTACGGTCTCGACACGAACGCGGGTCAGAACGGCGAGAAGACGAACGTGCTCATCTTTGACCTCGGTGGTGGTACCTTCGATGTGTCCATTCTGTCGATTGAGAACGGCATCTTTGAAGTGAAGGCGACGGGTGGTGACACGCACTTGGGTGGTGAGGACTTTGACAACAACATGGTCGAGTACCTCCTCACAGAGTTCAAGCGCAAGAACCGCAACTTGGACCCGTCGACGTCGCCGCGTGCGATGCGTCGTCTCCGTACGGCGTGTGAGTCAGCGAAGCGGATGCTGTCGACCACCACGTCCGCGTCGGTCGAAGTGGACGCGCTGTTTGAAGGCGTGGACTTTAGCGCGACTGTCACTCGTGCTAAGTTCGAGTCGCTCGGTGAGGAGCTCTTCAAGCGCTGTGAAGAGACCGTGCTGAAGGTGCTGTCGGACGCGGCGATGAAGCCGGAAGACATTACGGAGCTTGTCCTCGTGGGCGGTTCGACCCGTATCCCCAAGGTCCAGACGATGCTCTCGGGGCTGTTCAACGGCAAGGAGCTGTCGAAGTCGATCAACCCGGACGAGGCCGTTGCGTACGGCGCGGCGGTCCAAGGCGCGATCCTCTCGGGCATCCGAAACGACGCGACGAACTCGCTCTTGCTGGTCGACGTGACGCCACTGTCGCTCGGTATCGAGACGGTCGGGAAGGTCATGTCGGTGCTGATCAAGCGTAACACGGCGATCCCAGTGCGCAAGACGCGCGTGTACACGACGGAAGAGGACTACCAGACGTCGGTCGACGTGTGCATTTACGAAGGCGAGCGGGCGTCGACGGCCGTGAACAACAAGCTCGGCGAGTTTAACATCTCGGGCCTGGAGCGTGCGAAGCGCGGCGAGCCGCAGGTCGAAGTGACGTTTGAGATTGACGCGAACGGCATCTTGAACGTGTCGGCACGTGACAAGAAGACGGGCGCGCGCGCCGAGACGACGATCAACAACAACGCGGGTCGCTTGAGCCAGTCGGACATTGACCGCATGGTCGCGGACGCGGAGAAGTTCAAGAAGGACGACGCCGAGCTGCTGCGCCGCATTGAGGCGCGCAACTCGCTCGAGCAGTACATTTACCGCGCGATTGAGATCTCGCGTGAAAAGGGCGATGCGAACGTCGAGACGGCGATCCGTGACGCGCGCGACTGGCTCGAGGACCACGAGGAGGCGACGCTGCGTGAGCTCGAGGACAAGAAGCGCTCGCTCGAGCGCCTGCTCCGCTTCTAAGCGTACCGCGTGGGGAGAAGAAGAGAGGGTGGTTCGTTCGCTCGGTGGTCGCGCTTGGACTCACATGCGTGGGGTGTGAGTGGGCTGCTTGCGAGCGGATCTGCTTGAGCTCGCACTGGACGCTCATGCCGCAAGCGTTAGTTATGTAGAGTGTGATCGATCTATTTTTAGGCTGAAAAAAACGGAAAAGGTCATTGGTCAATGCGCGGTTTGCTTTTGAGTTCGAGTTTGGTTGGTTGGAAGAGGAAGGAGGTGACGCTGGTGAAGTCGGTGACTGTGTCTGCAGCTGCTGCGCTTTACATGCTGAGCGCTCTGTGCGTCGGATCTGTTATGCTGGTTCGTGCAGATCCGTTGGAGGCGACGAGGTTGGGAACCAGCTGAACACAGAGCCATCCCAGGCGTCGCTGGTCTCGCTTCCAGTTGAGGAGACCTTGACGCCAGGGATCCTCATTGTAAGCAGCAAGAGGCGTCGGATATCCTGATACAAACGCCAGTAGGATCCATGACTCCGAGCTCAGACGACACACCTCACGACGACGGGGATTTCGTGACCGTATTGGAGCAGCCTGTGTGGTGGTTCGACGACCTCGACACCTCACTGTCGTTGTCATTGACTGTGTTGTTCAAGGAGGATCCGGCAGATGCGATTGCGGTTCCAGGAGCGCACGATCCTGCTTTCGGATTAACGTTAGCTGCTGTCTCAGTACTCCCTCGTGGCGACACTGATAGCGACGCAAAGAGTGTGCTGATGCCTTCTCCAACACCCCACATCTTCGTGATGCAAGCACCAGCTGACTCGCTCACACCACTACCAGACGCCCTCACCTCGACAGCGACGTACACTGCCACCGAGTACTTTGCTGGTGTCGCGGCTCGTGCGGGTGTACAAGCAGATCAAGAGAAAGAATATGGCGAGGATCACACTACCAGGGTGGCAGCTAGCAGCAGCAGCAGCTCCACCAACTCCACTGTCACGAGGAGCAGGCGCCACCTGCGAGCACCTCCATGAGATCATTTCTCGACTTTTCACCCCACCAGGATTCTCACCTGTGAGGTGTACCCATCCAGGCGAACGCTGATTGGTCGATAATAGTTGACCAGCACTCACACCCGCGAAAGGTCGCATTCCTAGTTTTCTTCACTATTATTGAGATATCCTTGTTTCAACCCGCAGCTGTTCAAGTCAGGTGAGCGCGAGAAGCTCTAGTGGTGCGCCGCCTCTTGCGTTCATTCTCCAAGTCCCCAAGTCCGACGCACCAGCTCAGTTGGACCTTTCGACAACACCACACTAGGCACCCCACAGTATACAACTCGTCGTCACCATGGGACTGTCGGAGGACAGCGACGTCGTTGTGGATTTTACCAACGCACACGACCACAAGCAGTCGGACGAGCACACTCTCAAATCGAATAAGACGACCACGAGCGACCTAATGACCATCTCCGAGACCTCAGCAGCTGACGACGCAGCACGGCAGCTCGAGAGCGACGCGGCGCTCGCCGCTGTGATGAGCGCCAGCTGCTACTACGAGGACGACCTGGTCTTCCGGAGCTGCCAGATCTGCTTTGACGTACTCCTCGAGCACGAAACAGTGACACAGCTCTGTGGTGACGCGTGCACACTCCAAGTGTGCACCGAGTGCCTCGTCCAGCACCTCACTGCGAGCGTGTACTCGTTCTACCCGGGCGTGCTCCCAAAAGTGCGCTGCCCAACGTGCTTCACACTGCTGAACAAGAGCGTGTGGGCCAAGTTCGTCCAGTCCGAGCCGCCACAAGAAGCAGCACCCGTGACGACAGGAGAGGCGGAAGAAACGGCCGCTACAGAAGACACAGCCAACGCCACCGGCGCCGTATCTGCAGACGAAGCGGACGTGGACACCCACAACACTGATAATGAAAGCTCAGCAGACGCAGACGCACGTGGAGAACAGGAGCAGCAGCACAGTCAAGAGCAAACACCAGCACAGACTACCAGCTCCAGCGCCGCTGCTGTCGTGACGCCATCCAAAGCCGACTTCTCACACGTGCTCGAGAAGTACGAGATTCTGTGCCGACAGAGCTGCGAGTTCCAGTCACCCTGCTGCCACAACCCCGAGTACACGATGCTCCCTCCATTCGCAGCTGAAGCCGACGCGAAGCTCGTCGAGTTTTTGCAGACGCACGCGTGCGCAGAGCTGCTGCCGGAGCTCCTGGAGCGCTGCGAGCGCTTCTGCTTCCATCGCGAAGAGACCAAAGCGTTCTACGCGTTCGTCTTTGCGGAGGCTCCAGACAGCGCACACGACGACGTGCTCTGGCACGTGCTTGCGACGATCCGAGACGAAGAACGGCGGGCGACACTGCTGCTGTACCACCTCTTCCTGCACCCCGACACGCACACGCGGTGCTGCGACGAAGTCGTGTGCTTCAAATGCAAGGCCCAGGAGCACCACGACGGCGCGTGCGACGACTTTCTCGAAGACGACTGCGTGCTCCAGTGCCGCGGGTGCCACGTAACACTCGTGAAAGTCGACGGCTGCGACTCGGTGAGCTGCGTGTGCGGCCACGCGATCCACTGGCCGAGCGAGATGGAGAAGCAGCGTCGGCAGCGCAAGACACTCGCGCCAGAAGACGACAGCGAGTACGCGCAGTGGCTCACGTGGACGCAGCGCTTTCAGCGCTCGCTCGCAAAGATCACGTCGCTGGCGCAGTCGCTGCGTGAAGTGCGTCTCCAGCGTTTGATCCGTGGGAATGGCACGGCATTACGGAAGCTGCTCGCTCGGTACCAGTCTGCAAAGGCGGAGGCGAAGCGGAGAGAACAAGAGCGAGAGCTGGAGCGAGCGGGACACGAGGAGGAAGTGGAGCAGCAAGCAACGATGACGCCACAGGCGGAAAGCGTAGTTGAGAC
>JAASFJ010000373.1:0-24486 GCA_023333755.1 Globisporangium uncinulatum
CGACCGAGTGCGAGACGGGTTTCCGGCTCGCTCGCCACTGTGTGTACCCTGCTTCCTGCTCGTCGAGCGAGGTTCGGATCTGGCCACTCAACGGCGAGCGCACCTGCACGTACGGCGTGGCGACGAACGTCGGCTCCATCGTCGCTGGTGTCAGCAACGCCCAGACTATTTTGACAAGCAACCAAAGTGGGTGGGAGTAATACCGGTATTTCGAAAGTGGCTTCAGCTTCACCTGCTGATAACACCGACTCCAGTGCTCTCCACTAAGTACCGGTATATGGCACCACCAGTTACGGCTGCTTGGCCAGTGGCGACTCTGTCGGGTACGTCAACTTCCTCTCCTGGTCGGCTGCCACCGGTGAGATCGCGAGCTTTGCGGCGCTCGCGGCGCCTTTCACTTTTGGAAGGGACTTTTGTACACTTCAACAATGTAGCTCACCTAGAAAATCCGTACAGTATATACAGTACCTGAAAAACTAAATCAGGTTCAGTATACCGAACTAAAACAATTATCCGGGTTAACCTTAAATTTCACCCACTTTCAAACTGCTCGTCGATTTGGGAATTTCAAACTCTCAAAGTCATTCACCTTGCTGCTGCCGCCACTGCCGCCATGCGCCGCACGACGCTCGGCCCGATCTCTTCCTCGCAGCTGAACGCGCGGCCCAGCAACCTTCTGGCGCCACCCGCCGCGTCTTCCGCTGGCGCCGCCGCCTCGGCCCGCATTTCGCTCGGTGCGCCGCCAGCCAAGACTGCAGCGCGCCAGTCGTCCGTGGGGGCGTCGCGTCGTGTGTCCTCCGCTGCTCCGCATGGAGCCCCACGGCCGCCAGTGAACGCTCCAGCGCCTCGCACATCGATCCCTCGACAGTCGATCGGCAATGGCAGTGGAATGATGGTCACCGGCCGCCGCAGTAGCGTCTACGGCGGCCGCACGTCCATGTCGGCCCGTGGCGGTCGGCTCGACCCGCGACCGCTGGCCGACAAGAACTACATGAACGGCTGCATCCACGCGCTCATTGAGTTCCTGAGCGAGCGCCAGTACGACCACGTGCTCTCGCCCAAGCTGCTGAAAGGACCGTCGAAAAAGGACTTTTGCAACATTCTCCAGTTCCTTTTTCGACAAGTGGACCCGACGTTCGAGTTTGGTGTCAAATTTGAAGAAGACGTCGCTGCGCAGCTCAAGAACCTGCGGTACCCGTTCGCAATCAGCAAAACAGCGCTTGTGGCGGTCGGGAGTCCACACACGTGGCCAGCGCTGCTCGGCTGCATCGCGTGGGTCATCGAGCTGCTGAGTGTGCGTCCAAGTGAATGTATTAGTACCCCCCCATGATGATGGGTGGATTACTGACGATGTATTTGTACCCCCCAGTATGATGAGATCGTCCAGCGCGACACGAGCGGGGACGAGTTCGACGGAGAGAGCGGAGAGAAAGCGTTCTTTGAGTACCTTGGGAGCGCGTACCGCGTCTTCCTCGCAGGCGACGACGACCAGTACAATCTGCTCGAGCAGCAAGAGGCGACAAAACACGGTACGTTGGGGAGGGGAATGACAGCGTTGTCCTGTTCACACTCAGCTCCCAACTCACTCACCCTCTGTCTGTCTGGATGGATGGATGGGACGCCTGGTGCTGTAGAGACCCGGAACGCCGTCATCCGGGACGAGTGCGCAGACCTGGAAGCGGCAAACGAGGAGCTCAAGAAGCGCATTGAGCAAGCAAAGAACGCCAAGGTGCGTCTCTCGTTTATCCCTCCTCTCTTGCTGGCGGTTGAAGTTGTTCATTGAGCTAACTCACCACACACGCACTCTCTCTCGTGTGCGCGTAGTCGTCGCTCCCAGCGCTGAACGCCAAGAAAGCCGACTGCCAAAGCGACTTGGAGAAGTTCAAGAAGCTCGTCGCGCAGCTGGACGCGCACCAGTCGAGCTTGATCCAGAAGATCCAGGAACGCGACGTGGAGCGCTTGAAGAAAGGTGCGTCCGCAGTCCTCTGTCAGTCCCTTGTCGGCCGCCTCGAGAGGCGAACGAACGTTCTTAGAGGGTGCTGACACCAGTACACAACCCTTGGTCCTTCCTCTCTGTCGCCTTCTCTTCACTGTAGAGAGAGAACTACAGGCACGGCAGCAAGAGATCCAGAGCTTGCGCGTCCGCATAGAGAACCAAGAGCTCTCAGCGGAAGACGTGGAGCAGATGGCGAAAGAGCGCGTGCGGCTGAACGAACAAGTCCAGCTCGCAGCTCAGCGGCAGAAAGAGATCCAAGCCAACATTTGGCGGCAAGAGACGACCATTGCCGAGCAAATGGACGCGGTGCGGCCTTGTGTCGTTGCGTTGCAATAGTGGAGTCTGTCGTGTCACTAACTGGGCATGAGTGGATGGATGTGGGCGACTCGCAGATTGAGAACCACGTGCAGGCGTACGCAGTGAAAGCGACGAGCATGAAACTGCTGCCAGCGATGGCCAAGAACGCGTTCGGCGTCGACTACGACATTGAATTGGACGCGCACACGGGCGGCGTCGCAGCTGCACAGCAGCTGAGCTTGCACTTGAAGCAGCACATTCGACCCGCGCTGCTCAACTTCCAGAAGAACCGGTCGGACCGTCGCAGTGTCGCGCTCGACGAGGTGCTGCAGCTCCAGGGCGACGTGGAGCACAGTCGTGCGCTGCTGAGCGTCGAGCGGGAGAAGGAACAGGCGCTGGAAGCGCGCGCTAAGAAGATTGACGACACGGTGCGGCGTGAGCGAGAGGCGCGCGAGCACGCGATCGCCCACAAGATCGCAACGACTGAGGACGTGGAGCTCCAGATTGAAGCCATTCTGAACGAGAAGGACGTGAACGCACAGGAAGCGCAGACGCGCCAGGAGCTCGAGGCGGTCAAGAAAACGTGCGTGTGTGGCGGTGGATGGGCGGTGCTGACGACATGTGACAAGGAAGGAAGGGATGGAGGGAGGGACTCACGGACGGACGGCAACTGGTTGGTTGGCTGGCAGGCACGCGGGTATGCTGAAGCAGTACCATGCGCTCGTGGAGACGAGTCGCCACGAGGTCGCGAACGCGCTCATCTCGTGCACGCACCACAAGGAGGCGGTCGACCAGGCGATCGCGGCGCAGGAGAAGGACCTCGCCGCGTTCTGGTCCTGAGACCTGGAAAGGTACTTTTCTGACTTTTGTAGGTATACTTCTGTAGGTGGTGGTACAGGAAGGCGTCAATAATGAGCAACGTCTACAGAGACGTTGTAAGTAAGTACGACAGTCTTGGCAAGCGAAGGCGATCGACAGCAGACACAGTTGCTGATTCGTTCGTTCGTTCGTTCGTTGGCGGTTGGGAAGAGAAGACCACGCACAGCCCAGCTCACTCTAGCGCATACCTCTCACGCACGCCACCTCTCTCTCAGTTGGCCTCTAGCGAGTTGGTCCGGAGCACAAACTGGTCAAACTTCTCCTGCAGCTTCTGTCGCTGCGCGAGGCGCTTCCGCACGAGCACTGTGCGGTTCTGCTTCCAGAACTCAATCTCGTCTTCTGGGATCCCGTGGTTCTCGTCGTCGTCCGAGTCGCCGTCGAGCTCCGGGAGCGACGACGCAAACTGGTTCGACGCGTCCCAGCCCATGGACGACAGCAGCTGGAGCTCCATGTCTTCGTCCAGCAGCAGCGTCTTGAGCGCGCACACGTCGTCGCACGACGCATCGCACCGGTGCGGCGCCGGCTGCTGGCTCGGGTCGCTGCTGTCGTCGCCGTCTTGCGTCGCGTCGCTGTCGTTATTGTCGCCGTCCTGGCTGCTCGACGACTCAGACCGCGTCTCGAACGACCCGCTCGAGCGGCTCGCCGTCCGTGCCGCTGCTGCTTGCTGCGTCGTCTTGGTTTTCTGCTTGGGCTTTGTCGCAGTCGTTGTCGTTCCCGCCTTCTTCTTCGTCGTCGTCTTGTCCTCCGCCGCTGCTGCTGCGTCGGCCTTGTCCTGTTTCTGCTTCGTCGCGGTCTTGCGCTTCTTCTTCTTCTCCTTCTTCTTCTCCTTCTTCTTCGCAAGGCGTCGGGACTCGTCGTCCTCTTCCGCCAGCAGCTGCTCCATCATCTCGAGTCCGTGCAGCGCTTCCACGGCCACGTCAAAGTTCCGACGCAGTGTCGCAACAGCGCAGTGCGCGACCAGCTCTTCTGCGCGCTTCTCGGTCCGGAGCTGCGTCCAGAGCGTCTGGAGCTTGTCCCAGATGACCATCCCGAGGCAAATGAGCACTTCGTCTTGCGCCTCTGCGATCGTCCGCGCGTGCCGATCGCCCCAGTCGCCCACGACCTCTTGGTCTGCACGCGCCATGAGCTGCGCCAGAAAGTCAATGTGGCACGGCACCACAATGTGGCTCGTCGTGCGCGAGTACGTGAGCTCGTCAAAGAGGTACGACGTGTAGTGCAGCTCGTCGCCGTACTCACTCGGCTCGTGGTGCTTGTCGGCGCAATCAAAGCCCGCGCAGTCTTCGCAGTCGTCTTCACTGCAGCTCGAGCCAATGAGCAAGTCGTACGCTTCGAGGACCTTTTCTTTGCACCGACAGCAGAAGCGATGCCGGCGCAAGTAGTTCTCGAGGTCCGTGAGGAACTGGTCCGAGTCAATGTGCGAGAGGTGGCGCTGCTGCTCGTCCGAGAGCTTCGCCCAGAGCGCCTCGAACGCGGCAGGGCGCGGCCGGCCGCGGGCTCGCTGCGCGTGGAGCGCACAGCGGCCGCGCGCGTTGGTGCTGCTGGCGGTCGGCTTGGGGGCGACGGAGCGCGTCACTTTCGCGAGCGCCGCACTGCTGCAGCGTTCCTGGTGCTGGAAGAGCGCGAGCGCCAGGTCCGGACTGTGCATGTGGTGCTCGTCGAGCTCAAAGCTCGTGTCCGTACGAAACCGCAAGCCGTTTGTGGCCACGAGCGTACTGGCGGCTTTCGTGGGGCCGCTCAGGAGCCTCTGCGCCAGCGCTTCTGTGCTGCTGCGACAGCCAGTGCACGGAATGAGCTCACTCGTCGTCTGGAGGAACTGGTACTGGTACCCACGGAGCGACGCGGTCCGCTCTTGGTCAGTCAGCACAGTCCAGCGCTACATACACAAGCCCATACACACACAGACACCAGTCAGCGTCACGCCATCCTCTCTCGATAGAGAGTTACGTGGTGGGTGCACTGCATCCACGCAGAACAGTCGTCACCTTGCGGAACTCGCGGCTCTCAGCCGCTGTGGGCTGGCACGAAGAGCACGCGGGCGGCTTCTTGCGCGCTGCCGCCCAGTCAGCCGCTGTCTCGCGCTCGTCGATCGAGGGGTCGGCCATGGCGTACGAGGCGGTGGGGAAGGAGAGGAGGCGAAAGAGGAGGGAGGAGATTGGGAGGGAGGCAAGCGAGGGGAGGGGGGACGTCGCCTGCTTGCTGCCTGCGACTCACTCGCTGTTTGTTGGTCGGAGGGTGGGCGGGCGTCGGTCGACTCTGCGTGCGACTGACTGACTGACTGACTGACCTGGCCGCAAAGCCCACACAGCTTTCTTGGTATAGAACGCGTCCTGCGGTCCAGCATGCATTAAAAAGATGCTGTTCAAGAGGCTGACGACAACCTTGGTTTTTTCTCTATAGACAGTTGCTGTCCGACATGCTGGCTGCCAGGGGCGCGGGGTTCTTGCTCTTGCTCTTGCTCTTGCTCTTGCTCTTGCTCTTGCTGACAGACACGTCGCTACTCGTGACGCTGCAGTCGTCAGACGAGCCCTCCGTCGTCGTCGCAGCTTCCGCTTCCGTCATCATCACTGGGAGCTCCAGTAGCGGTGGAGACACCACGCGTCCCCAGTTCTGCTCGTGCAGACTATCGACAATGGCCTCAAGCCGCTGGCTCCTCGCACGCATCTCTTCCTTGCTCTCGTTCGCCTGTTGCTTCACAGGGTACCCAGGTAAGTCACGTGGGTGAATCACAGGCGGGACACTCACGGTCCTGCTTCCAGAGCTTGGCTCGGGCTTCGCTTGAGCGAGAAAGTACTGTTCGAGGCACAGAAAGCGGAAGTTCGAGTCGAGGTGCTGCGTAAAGTTGCGGTAGAGCATCACGCGCGACGACCGCAAGCGCTCGACTTCTTTCTTAGTCAGGAGCTTGCGGTGGAACAGCGTACGTGCGATGCGGTCCAAGAGCGAGTCAGCGACCTAGAGAGACGGCAATAGATTAGTAAACAATGGAGACCATCACTAGCTGTCCCGCTCTTTCCTCCGTCATCAATCACCGACCTTTTTGCCTTGTCGGTGCTTGCCGCCAATTGGGTCCAGCAGCTTCGGACGTTCGGGGCCGATCGTCTGCCCAGACGCAGTCAACGCGCCTCCTTTGCCGTTCCCCTTCACCGCCTTGTTGTTCATCCCAATGACTTGGCGGCAGCGTGCTGAGCCACAGAGGCACTTGGTGATCTCCTGTAAACACACAGACCAGTGAGTGTGCGTCACTTACTGACCCTCGGCATGGACCATCACTCCCCCGTCCATAGTCCCACCAGTTTGCTGAACGACTGAAACTTGTAGTCGAACGTGAGCTCTTCGCCGTCGTGAATGTCCCGGAGCGCAAAGATCCCACAGCGCTCTTCACCGCCGACTTCCCACTTCTCCACGCCGCAGTTGGGCTCGCAGCTGTGGTTAATGAAGCGCGCGTAGCCGCCCATGCGCGTCGCGTCGATCACTTCGCCACCACTCAGGACCATCATGTACCGGTGCTTCTCGTGGTGGTACCGCTGCGTCGGATGCGTCATCACACACACGTCATCATGCTTGTGTTTGCGTCATTACAAGGCGCCGCTATCCCACGCACCAGTCTGCGCATGTGGTACTCTGTCTCCGTCACGATCTCGCCCATGTACTCGCCCACAAAGTCGCACGCACGCACGTCCTGCCGCACAAAGAGCCCCAGGCCCTTCGGCCCGCAGTCTTCGATCGACACGGCCGGCATGACGCCCCGCTGGATGCGCTGGTTCGCACACTGGTCTCCGCATGGGCAGTGGCTCGCGACGCACTCGACAAGCACCTGGCGGCGTCCACCCCACCCCACCCCCTCGCTCAGGTCAGCGTCATCGTCATCACCACCCATGGTATATTGCGTATACACATAACACACACGTACTGCGCGGTTGACGCAATCGTCCAGACAGCCCAAGCAATCGGCGGGTGGTGGAGCGCACGAGCACACGGGGAACTCTTCCTGAGGTCCCAGCCAGTGCATTAGTCAGTGTCGTATAAGAGCGAGTGCGAGAGAACAAGGGGCGCTCCGCCCTTTCCTCCACAACGCAAGGAACGCACCTCTCGCAGTTGGCGCGGCGCACGCTCCACGTACACGTTGCTGGCGATGATCTGAATCTCAGCGAGCGCGATGGCGACGGAGCGCGTGCCGGACTTGCGGCTCTCCTGGAGCATCCGCTCCTGCTCCTGGCTGCCGCGCGGTGGCTCCGGCGTTAAGGCCCACGCATCCACGTGCAAAAGACACTCGCGAGCGTGCGAACAACAAAGTACAATACAGTACGCACTGCAGCGCGCGCGGCTCTCCGCCGTCTCGCATGCCCATGAGCGCCGGGTCGCGTTCGCGTTCACTTGACGTTTGTATAAGATTCAACCACGCAGTGTTGCCATTTTGCCCTTATTTTCCGCACTATTGGATTTCTGAGTGACGTTTGAACAATTGATTGATCCATGCAGGTCTCAAGCAGCTGGCAGTGCGCTCCGCGTGCCGCCGTCACCACTGTCGATGCATGTCGAGCAGGCATCGCACTGGCTCTCGAGGCCGCGGACGGCTCGTTCGTGCGCGTGCAGCGGCCAGCGGCGGCGGACGTGGAGATCGACGGCGGCCACACTGCGCGCGTCACGTGTGTGCGCGTCTTCAGCCGCTCCCCTCGCTCGCAGCTCACGCTCTGCTCGGCGTCGAGCGACCGGTGCGTATGTGTGTATCGAGGGCATTTAGGACGCGCGCCACACACACTTTTCAGCCCACTGATCACGCTGCAGCGTTGTCGTGTGGCACGTGCAGGACTCGGAGCCACGCGTGACACAAACGAGCGTGTGGCTCAGCAGCGAGCAGCCGCTCGAGCCCGAGCCAAGCGCTGCCGCCTTCGACCACTCGGGCGCGCTGCTTGCAGTCGCTACCGGCCGTGTCGTACGTGTTTACGTGATCGCGCGCTCCGAAGTGCTGCTGACGCTCGAAGGACATGCTGCGAAGGTGACCACGTGCGAGTTCCACCCACTCCGCCACCACGTGCTCATCACGTGCTCCGAGGACCGGACGTTCAAGGTCTGGGACCTCGCGGCCAAGACGCTGCTGTTCCAGTCGGCTGTGCTCTCGGCGTCCGCCATCCTCTCGCTCGCAACGAACGCTGTGAGTGGGGACTTTGCGATCGGCTTGGCAGACGGGACTGTCCGCACGTTCGCACTGCTCGAGAGCTTCGCGAAGGAGATGGCGAGCGTGAGCGTCGAGAGCTTTTTGCGCCGAGCCGCGTATACACAGCAGGTGCGCGTATAAAAGGTGCAGGAGTGAGTGGGCTTCCTTCTTGATGATGACTGTGTGGGTGGGATGAATGGCTGTCTATAGCGTCGAGAAGAGATGGAAGAGCTTCTACACGAGTCGCCGAACGTTGTCAGCTCGCTGCCGCCGTGGGCTCGCAGCGAAGACGCGCAGCTCACGGCCCAAATGCAAGCCCTGTGCCTCAAGCCCGGCTCAAGCCTCAAGCCCGGTTCGGGGCTTGAGGCCGCCACCAGCAGCACCAATAGCAACGAGTTCAAGTCGGACGTCGCGTACCCGGTCCTCGGGCTCGCGTACTTTTGTTCGAATGCCTCATCCAGCGCGACCGTCAACAACATCGATGACGACGACGACCCACGCGCGCACTTTAGCTCCGAGAGCGAGCAGACGCTGCTTGCGTACGAGCAGTTCCTCGTTGTCGGGACACCGCGTCACGTGCTGTCGGTCAACGCGTTCTCGCTCGAAGTCGCACTGCTGCACGACCTCCACGAGCCGACCGAGTGCAGCGACGTCCCCACCGACTCGCCAGTCGCAGTCGCCAAGGACTTTTGCTTTTACCACGAGCCGCACGAGCTCGTGTGTGGCGTCACGAGTGCGTTCGCACCGCTCTTCACTGCCTTACGTTGTACACTGGAGAAGGCGACGCAGCGACAGCGAGAGCGTCCCGACTCGCCTGCGACAAGCGACGAGAGAAGCCGCAGCTTCAGTACGCGGATCTCGGTGCTGCCGACCGAGCCACCGCCTGCCGACAGTGTCCTGAACCTCCCGTCGCTCGCAGTGGTCGCGGGCGCCAAGCTGCCGACAAAAGCCAAGCGAGGAGGAGCAGACAAGCCCGTGACGTTCCATGCACGCGTCAGGTCCTCTGGTTACGGCTCAGCTGCGCCGTTTGGGCTCGCAAAGCCACGCACGAGCCTCCGGGACCGCAAGATGGGAGGCGTAGCGCTGTCCAAGCCTGCCGCCTCTCCTGCGTTCCTCAAGGAGTACCCAGTGGCGTGTGGGCTCCTCCAGCACTTCCAGCCGCAGCACGCGCTCCCACGCCACGCGCTACACGCAGGCGCGATCCTCCACGTGGAGTTTGCGAGCGACGCCAAGTGGCTCGCGACAAGCGGCAGCGACCGAGTCGCGCAGGTCTGCAAGCTCCCGTTCAGCCGCTTCCGTGGCGACGGCCACGTGTTTGTCGGTCACGACGGCGCTGTCCAAACGATCCACTTCAGCCAGAGCAACCAGATGGTCGTCACAACGGCTGCAGACAAGACCGCGCGCGTGTGGCTCGCAGACAGCGACGTGGCGTCGCTGACGCTGCACGGCGACCGGAAACCGTCGGCCAAGACGTTCGCGCTCACGAGCGGAGCGACGACGAACGCCAGCACTGGCCGGCGGGAGCTCGTCGACGTGCAGTTCTTTTACATGGACAAGTTTGTGCTCTCGGGCTGCGGCAGCAGCGTACGGCTGCACCAGTTTGAGCTCGACGTGCTCTTTGCACGCGCCCAAACAAAGCAAGCCGCACGCAACGACGTGGCGGTGCCAGAGAACCGCAGCCGGAAGCGGAAAGTGGCCGAGTGGCCGCTCGCAGACCTACAGAGCGTCACTGCGCTCACGTGCGTGAACGGCTCGTTCCTGTCCTCTACAATCCTTGCAGCCGGCTCGGACCGCTCGCTGCGCATCCTGGACGCGGCTGCTGGCGGGCAGACGCTGCGTGTGATCCAAAATGCGCACACGCGGGCGGTCCATTCGCTCGCTCTCCCGCGTGCGTCGTGCTTTACGAGCCACCCGCCGAACTTTTACGACCTGCTGCTCAGCAGCGCCGCTGCGAGCGGCACGCACCTGTGGGACATTCGCGCGGACAATTGCGTCATGCGCTTTGGGGAGCACGTGAACCGCGTCCACACGCTCGCAGTCGCGTTCAGTCCGTGCATGCGGTTCGTGGCCACTGGCTCAGAGGACCGCTGTGCGTACGTGTACGACATCCGCACAGGCAGGTGTCTCAAGCGACTGAGCGGTCACACGGACGTCGTCACGGGCGTCGCGTTCAACCCGCTGTACCCGCAGCTCGCGACGGCTGCATACGACGGCACTGTGCGGTTTTACTGCGACTCGGAGAGCTCCTAACCCAAATACAAGGGCCATTTACACACACTCTTTGCAAGGACTGCAAACGTTGTCAGAGACGGGTATATAAAATCACACAATCACTCGTTCATGCGCAGGGCGTTAACAACGACGCTCCGGGCTCGGGCGCGTCGCGTCACTCGTTGGTTCTAG
This sequence comes from Globisporangium uncinulatum, assembly GCA_023333755.1. Lineage (NCBI taxonomy): Eukaryota > Oomycota > Peronosporomycetes > Pythiales > Pythiaceae > Globisporangium > Globisporangium uncinulatum. The sequence goes on from JAASFJ010000373.1 coordinate 10,728, forward strand.
CTGGCTCCTCTTGTTCCTCTTCCTCCCTTTGTCTTCTTCTTCTTGTCTCGTGCTAACGCTTCGCAGCCGCTCGTTTAAACGCGCACGGCTGGCGAGTTGACAAACGAGCCTTCTTCGACCTCGGACGGGTTCGCCTTCGAGCTGTCCATGAGTCCCTTGCGCTCCTTCGTGCCCGTCACTTCCGTCGCCACCGTGTTGTCGTCCTCCACTGCGTGCTCGGCCTTGGCGCCAGCGATCGTGCGCTCGAGGTCCTTCTGCGCCTTGCGCTTCCGGATCACAAACACCACGAGCACGACAATGACGGCAACGAGCGCAACAGTCGCAGAGCCAGCGATCGCCACCTCCTTCACGTTCATGTCTTCGAGCCGCTGCAGGAAGTTCGTCACAGCCGGCGCGACGTCTGAACCCGTGCCGTTGTTCGCGTGAATGTGCTTCATCGGCTGCGCCAAGAACTTCTTGCGCTGACCCGGCGTCATGCACTCGGGCACTTCTTCCTTAATCATGAGCCAGTTGACAATCTCGCCGACTTCACGGTGTCCGCACTCAGTCAGCAACAACCGCTTGCCTTCCGGGATAAAGTTGAGCAGGAACCGGCCTTGCGTCTCGTCCACGCCGTTCTTGGTGCAGTTGATGTACGTGACCACGTGGTACGCGAACGAGTCGTTGCCGACTGGCTTCTGCTCCACAGCGTTCATTGTCATGTTGAACGAGTCGCACACGGCCGAGTCGTTGTACTGGATGAACGCGTACAGCGACGCCTTGATCACGAGCAGCGGCGGGTCGTTGTACACGGAGACCCACTGGTCCTGGTTGCGCATGTCAATCTTGTCGATCTCAGCGCTGCCCTCGGACGAGCCGTCAATCACACCCTCGTTCTTGTCACCGTCAATCTTCTTGTCGCTCACCGCCTTGGTGGTCGGCGCTGGCACTTCAGTTGCCGCCGCCGCCTCCTTCTTGTGGCTCTTCTTCGGGGCCTTTGTTTCCGTTGGTGTTGCCTCTGTCGCAGCGGGTGCTGCAGTCGTGGCCACTGGTGGCGGGGCTGTCGTCGCAGGTGGGGGAGCCGTCGTAACCGGCGGTGGCGCCGTCGTGGCCGCAGAGGCCGTCGTGGCTGCAGGCGCTTCTGCTGCAGGCGTGGCCGCTGCTGCGGGGGCGGCTGCTGCCGCTGCGTCCTTCTTGTGCTTCTTATGGCTCGGCTCCGGCGTCGCCTCGTCCTCCTCTTCGTCTTCAGCCTCGTCGGCGACTGGCGCGTCGGTCTTCTTGTGGAGCACGCGGCTCACGCGCACCGGCTCAATGAGCTGCGCGACCGAGTGCGCACTGTTCTCAGTAGCAGCCAGCGCCATGTTGGACTGCTGGTGCTGCGGCGCTGCAAGCGCTGTGGCAGCCACTGCTGCGAGCATGAAGACACGGAGGATGGAAGACGTCTGCATCGTTTGTCTCTCGCAAGTAGGCAGGGAGTGCGGCTGATGGACGGAGAGCTGCTGCTGATGCTGCTGCTGGGGTGCGGGCCACGAGGCGAATTGGAGATTGGCTCGGATGGGGGGCGTTGTGCCCACGTGCGAGAGCAGAGCAAAGCGAGGCGAGGCAGTTGAATGGGGAGAGAGGACAACGAGTTCGAGTCGCTCGAGTTCGTATATCGAAGGTATACGATGCACTTAGAAATAGTATGGGTTGGAATTAGGAATATAAACGCAGTATTACAAGGGAGGGAGAGGTGGCTCCTCCACCTCCAAGCGCTCCACCAATCATGATGCGAGGCGTGGAACTGAATTTCTCGCCACGTTGTATCGAATACCTCTTGTTGAGGGATATATGATTATAGAGGCAATTTAAGATACGTTCACGTGGATTTGGTCATTAATTATGGTTGCCGCATTTACTGTTGAGGAATGCTCAGTACCGAACTTGGCTGGAGGGAGTCAGCGCGGCATACAAACACCAAGTCAAGGAGCGAGAGGAGGATGGAGAGACGAGGTTGGCTTTCCCCAGCTGCTTTTTGACAGCCCTATGACCACTCGATCGACAGGCTTCCTCGCACTGACGGCGCCATACACACTCAGCACCACCGATACTGCACGAGATGAACAGGCACTCAGAGGCGGTCTACGCAGTGCAACATACTGGACAATCGCAGTCACTGTCGCTGTTAGTGATCACTAAAAAAAACAAGTGGGATTTATGCTAATTTTTAGGCAGCCATTTTCGGACAATAAAACTGCGTTTTCGATTGGTTGCTTCACATAATAATTACTGCTGAATCAAATAGCGAAAACATCTCCAAATACTTGAAAACGCCTTCGATCTTTAATGTTCTACTTTACTTTATACTGGTTACCTAACTCAGTTTAAGAGGCCGTCACACCACCGAGTTTTCGCGACATCACGACACGCGAGCTGACGACAGAGCCAGACATTTCGAGCGCGCGATCTGTCGGCTTTTACTTTCGGGTTTGTGGCGCGCCGACCAACCTGCAGACGACGATGGAGCCACGAAAGCACCGCGTCTCTCCATTTTTGTAGCGCGCTTATACTAATGTCGGGTTTTTGGCACTTGAGGTGGCGATCCAGTACTGGCTGCTCACAGCACACTCGCTTCAATTGCTGCAAGGGTCATTACTTAATTCGGACTTAGTCGCTTACTTACGGTACTTTATCTTGAAGCAGAAAGATCGCCGAATCTTCGGACGGAATTCGACCAATCAGAGATGACAGCGTGGCACGAATGTCGTATTTAATCGGCCACTGTTCGCTCCTGTTAAGTGCGCCTTGCTTCAACTTCGAACGAAGCACCAATGTCACTGGCAGTACTCACTGCAGATTTGATTCGTGAGTGTTCCAGGAGCTGCGCGGACCATCCCCAGCTCTGGTCTCGTCAATAAGTCCTCGCTACGGCCTTGCTCGACTAGCTCAACCGTCTCGACCGGAACTGAGAGATGCTATCCGCATGCGCATCGCAGAACCCGCTGTCGTTGCGAGGTCTCATGCACTGCGCCGCCTTGCACTGCTTGCCGCCGCCGTGGCCGCGGCACAGCCCGCCTTCCTGGCTGCTTTTGATGCAGCCATCGATAGCACACCGCTTGCCGCCTGGTGCGTAGAGACAGCCCCGCGTGAGCGTCAATGGCACAATGCATAGTGCAGCTTTCAGCTAACACGACAGCCGCACCTCCGTGGCTCTTGCAAAGCCCTCGCGATTGCGCCGAGTTCCTGCAATCCTCAAACGCGCAGCGTTTGCCTGAGTCGAGGAGCATACGATGTTAGATCTGCATCTTGACGCGAAAATCAAGGCACGCTAGTCCTCAGCACGTACCTCCGCCGTGCGCGATGCAGTAGCCTCCACCTTGATCACTGCGTGTGCAACTCGCATGCGTGCACCGCTTCCCGCCACCGTGGCGCTTGCAGAGTCCTTTCGACCTCGCACCTTTCAAACAGCCCACGACCAGGCAGTCTTTCGACTTTCGAGCCGTGTGGCATCGGCGCTTGTCCGATCTAGCAGCGTGTGGTCGCTCTGGTGTATCGAGCGAGTAACGTCCTGGGCGAGGCTGGCGTCCGTCCGCGGGCACTTCCTTCTCGATGCGAGCGCGCTTAGATCGCGCCGGTGTGCGCGTGAGAATTTCTGCTTCGCTATCGTCTGCCATTCTGTCTCGCGATACTTCCATCGTAACCGAGCTGCCGCGGGAGACCTTCACGGCTGCTCTTCGCATCGGATACTCGACGTACAAACCGAAATGGTCACAGAGAGCCACCTCGCACGGCTTGTTTGCAAACAAACTTGTGACGTCTCTCAGTCCTCGCCGCCGGACTGCTGCTGGTGATACACGGCGATATTTTGTTGGCTATTAGGCATAGTCGCCAGTGATACAATCAGAGGAAGTATGGAGACTTACGCGGAGAAGGAGGTGAAGGAAGAGAACGCCAGGTTGGTGTTGGTCGAGCTGGCGAGTCAGGAACGATGGTCTCGAGCTTCAGTAACGGGTTCGACAGATCGGAAATGACTGAAGCCGGAAGAACCGATGGGCTATGCAGAAATTCGTCCCCGTTGAGGTCCAGCTCTTGGTCGACTTCGAATGCGCGGTGCTCCGCCAGGCACCGCTCGATATCTGGGCTGACGTACTCGATCACCTCTGTGCAGTCGAGGAAGTCTGCCCAGTTGGATCCGCTGTTGTTGCTGTCGTTACGATAAGATGACGAGGAACACATGAGCCACATCGACATATCGAGCTGTGATGCGATCAACGATCTAGCGTACCGTTCGCTGTCGATGACTTCCCGTCGTGGTGGCACCGGCATACGGTGCGATAGGAGCAGATCCGTCATACTCATGTACTCATCATCAGCCACATCAGGCGCGAGAAAGCTGGACTGAGAGTCCTGCATTGCCCACGCGGTGGCGGTCGACGGGAGTGTCGAGGGCGGGAAGCTCGGGAACATCGCAAGCACTCAAGTAGATAGTCGCAGTTGGCCACGAGATCTTCGGGCGATGGCTGCAGTCGGCTCGCTGTTGCTGTTGCTGCTCGACGGATGAGGCGCTTGCGTGGTAGAGAACCAGGCGTAGAGTGGCGTGCGCATCGCAACCAACGCAAAACGCACCACCACCACGACTGCCGCTGCTGCTTGTTGCGTCGAGCGAGAAAGTGCGACGACCGCACAGACGCTCACTAGCGTCCTTTCTCGGCGATGGAACTCACTTACTCGGGTGACTGACGAGTGCAGTCGTGGTGCTCCGTTCGCTTGCTCACAGCTGGTGACTGCGACTGCAGCTTCCGACGCGACTCGTGCTGCGGCGTGGTTGTCTTGAAGCAGCGCGGGTGTCGCTCGGTATGCGGCTTACTATACGGGCCGCTGTTGTCGTGGACGTCGCGCGGGCAGACTGGAAGTGAGCTCGGGATCATGTTGATGCACGAAAATGCAGCCATGTGGGAGTGAAGTTCACCATCACTCCTACTAAATCAATTTATTACTGACATATGCAGCTCAATGCTTCAGATAGCCCAATAACTTATAGATTGTGCTGTGTAGCCTCGTACATCTGAATTTTTGCGGAAACATACTCAAGTGAAGAACGATTTACAGAAAAGTTTGTGGAACGACGCTTCGTGCTCCGGATTGACAACCTTCCAGCCCACACGGTCCACTGGAGTGCATGCGGCAATGTCCAGCGATGAGGACGACGTCAGCGAAGAAGAATCAGACAGCAAGAGCGAAAGCGAGAGCGGATCGAGTGATGCGGAAAGCAGCAGCAACAGTGGCAGTGAAAGCGAAAACGAACGCGAGAGTGACGAAGACGAGGGTGACACCGACGACAACGAGCAGCAACTTGCAGACGCTAAACGCGAGCGCGTACACGCTGACATTGCGGAGCTGCGGCGCATGACGGACGAGATGGAGAAAGTAAAAGTGCGTCTACAGTTCCGACTCGAGCGCGAGAAGCAGTCGCGAGCGGAGGAGGCACAGTGGCTGCGGCAACAACAGCTGAAGGCGGCGGAGGAAGAGGAGGCGAGGCAACATGGTCAACCCGCAGTGACAGAGTTGATCAGAGAAGAACTAGCGGCGCAGGGTGATACACAGGCAAACGAGGGCAACCAAACACCGCAACGACCGCTTCGACCAGATCCAACAAGGCACTCACTGGTTGAGGTTGCTGTGCAAACTGAAGACCCGCGTGTGGATGTACCGAATGAGGTAGAGCGTCACGCTGATTCTGGGCAAAGTGCGCAGGCTCAGGACATGAAGGTGCAAGACGCCAGTACAAACAAGACAGTGCCATTGACAGCCCCTGCTTCGGAGCACCCATCGGCACGCTTAAGTCTCTTCGACTTGGGAAGGAGCTACGGAATGGACGAGCGCAGCGACACACGACAGAAGTACCGTGGTTCCACAGCTTCGTCGACAGCACCAGCGGGAGGGGGAGGAGAAGGAGAGAGAGCGCACGCAGCACCAGCGTCCGACGTGTCGGAGAGCGAGACGTTCTTTATCCGGCGCGACTCGGCTCGAACAAGCTGGCAACCCGATCAAGCTCCTCTTGCGTCACGGTTGCATCGACTTGGAGCGACTGAAAGTCTTCTGCACAGCCAAGGCAGCGTGTCTGAGTTCGGTGTCGACGAGCAGGCACCCGAGTCCCCGTTGCCGCCGGCTGAGCGGTCCGCGCGCACGACCAAGAGCTCATTTCACGCACTACGCAATAGCATATTGTCCAGCATCCACGAAGTCCCCAGCAACGCAGCCAGCGGCGTTTCAAGTCCAAGACTGGCGTCCTCTCGTTCGGGCGAGTGGAAGTCGGAGGAGCAGCGGGAGCAAGAGGCGATCCGGACCCTGCTCTTCGGTCGGTGAGGGAGGAAGCTCCGATGTAACACTGGCTTTGAGCATTGGCTGTATGCGAGTGTTCTCATTTCCTCGTGTACTGTACTGTTATGGCTTCAGCCAGCCAGTCATTTGACAGCTGCATCGTGAAGATGGGTGCACCGAAGGATATGGCTTCCAAATCTTATAAGCAAATCTGCTTGATAAGCTAGAATCAGACTTGTTACTTCTATGTTAGAAAATTGAATAATTTCTACCTTGCCTCTGTATGCTTGGAAAAGAAGCATTAGCGAGCAACTTTTGATTCCAGACTTGTGGTTTGTATAGCGTTTCAAAAGCAATAGACACGCGGTGTCAAAATAACTCATTTTCTTCACGCAAGAATATTCGACATCTGCGTCACCGCCCATTTGGCGACTTGGTTCGTGGTGCGCTCGCTCGAGGAGGTACTCGCGCTCGTACTAGAGCTCGTGGTTCGTTCTGCGGCTTCAGCCCGCGGTGATAGACAGACAAGAGTGTCGTGAGACCTCTGTGCAACCAGCGGCAGGCGCCATGGCGTATTTCGTGGAGATGATCCTCGCGCAGGTGCGTCCGTCGTCGAGTGTTTGAATCGTGCACCTCTCACGAGCAGTGGCTCTCGTGACTGGCGGCTGTTGTGCGTGACTCGCAGATCATCGGCAACATTTCGACAGCGCTCATTGTCGTGATCTTCTACTTCAACTTCCTCCTCTTTGAGAACTACCTGCGGCTCATCGTGTGGGCGATTCTCTTCAGTCAGGCCCTGCGCCAAGCAAAGAACAATGTCGTGGCGGTGCTGCAGTACCTGAGTGACGACCCAGACGTCGACCACTACGTGCGTGTTGCTGTGAATGTACTGCGAGTGGCTCTTCTTGTACTGTACGAGTGACTCCACTGGTGGTCTCACTTCATCCGTTATGAGCAGGGCTTCCTCACGTGCGTCTTCTCCAAGTCGTGCGAAATCTTCTTCCGCCACCCGCACGACGGCTCGCGTCGCACAGCCAAGGAGCTCTTCCTCAACTACGGCATCTTCCTCTTTGCGCTCATTGGCGCCGTGTCCATCTGGCTGCGCATGTACTCGCTCGTCTCGTTTGTGCACATCGCCGCTGGCTTCTGGATCGTCGCGCTGAGTCTGATCAAGCTCCTCGACCGCCGCATCTTCTACTACCGCTACTTTATCTCGGACGAAGTGCTCGTGTCCATTCTGCTCATTCTCGGCTTCTTCGCGACGGTACGCGTGCGTTCGTCACAATAACCAGCATACTGAAGAATGTGCGAATGTTGACGCAATCTGTTCGTTTGCTCTCTCTCGCACGTAAACCAGGGTACGTTCGTGGTACTGTACCTCGGCACAGAGAGCTACCTGGAAGGCAGTCGTGTAGCGTCAGCGCTCTCCGAGTGGATCCAAACGAGCTTCATCAACGACGAACGCACGCGACAGATCTGGAGCGAGCAGGTGCAGAACTCACGCGCCATGATCTCGACCGCACTGAGCGGCATTGAGAACAACTACAACGACACCATGTGGTGGCCGCCGCTCAAGAGCGTCGTGCGGACGTACTATTTCGACTCCAAGTCGGGCGACGGCAACGCGACCGCGCAGACGTCGCTGTACTCGAAGCTGAGCAATCTCAGCCTCCCAGACAACATGACGCTGCTCGACGCGGTCTCGCTCGCGTACGCCAAGGTGGACTCGGTGAACCTGACGTCCGTGCAGCTCACAGACTGGACGTCCAAGGGGCTGGAAGTGAGCAGCATTGCGTTCGGCTCGGTGGCGCAGCTGCTACTGCTGGTCGTGACGCTCTTGTTTGCGTTCGTGAGCCTCGGCGTCCGCGCGTTTTTCTTCATCACGACGCTCTTCTACCTCTTGTGCACCAAGTGGGACCCGATCGAGCGCTTCGTGCAGGACCTGCTCCCGGTGCGAGTGGACAAGCGCCCGGACATTGCGCGGTCGCTCCGCAAAGTCATTGAAGGCGTCTTCTTCCTCCCGCTCAAGATGTCGAGCATCCACGCGATCGTCACGCTCGTGTCGTTCACGATCGTGGTGCGTATCGAGTCTTGTTGTTTGGCTCACTGTGTGTGGTGCTGACGCTGTGTGCTCATCGCCTTCGACCTTTAGAACGCCGACTTTATGTACCTCGCGACAACCGTCACGTTCTTCATCTCGATCGTACCCATCATCCCGCCGTACTTAGTGTGCGTGCCGTGGGTGATCTCGATCGGCGTGACGTCGTCGGTCGTGAAGGCGATCGCGCTCTTTGGCGTACAGTACTTTGCGTTCACAGTCCTGGACGATATGCTGTACGAGAAGAGCATTGTCGCGCTCAACTCGTACGTATCAGCGCTCAGCGTTGTCTTTGGCGTCTACGTCTTTGGCTTTGAAGGCGTGATCTTTGGCCCGCTCTCGGTCTGCGGCGTGTCGCTCGCGTACGAAGTGTCGAACCACGGCATCCAAGCAGCGCAAGACGACGCGTGGAACTCGGACGAGGCGAAGGCCGACAGCCACGAAGAAGAGAGCGAGCTCGAGGAGTCGCCGAGCGCCGGCTCGTCGTTCGAGGACGACGACGACGACGCCAAGACCGACGGCGGTGCGGAGAGCTCGTCCAACATCTTCTCGAGCGCCATGTACCGCGTCATCTCGGGCCCGCTGGTCGACCGCGTTCGCCGCCGCTTCTCGATCGATATTGCGACTGAGGACTCAGTGTGCGTGACGCTCGTCGTCGACGGGCTCAAGCACTCTCGGAAAGTGCGCTTTGTCGCCAACAAGACGTGGGGATCGAAAGCTCTGCACGACAGCATCCGGCGCATGCTCCGCGTGTACGCGGTTGAGAGTACGTTCTGGAGAGAGTCCACTCTCTCGATCTCTCTGTATCACAAGGCAGACGGTCGACACTGACGCATGTGTGGTTGGAACAGGCATCACCACGCCCGACGGCGTTGAGGTTCTCTCGCCCCGCCACATGGTCCCACACGAGGTGTTGCACGTCAAGGTCCGCCCGAAGCTTCGTGCGCCACCAATCTACTCGGACGCAAACAGCCACGCGGACTCGCACGTGCGCGTGTCGTTCGCGAGTCCTCACACGCACTCTCCCAGTCTCCGACGCAGCCTCAGTGGATCGCTAGTCCCCGCAAAGACAGAGCCCGACACGGGCGGCGACACGACAGTGGACTCGGAGACGATCACGTCGTCGTCCTCATCAGCAGTTCCAGGAACTTCACCGGTGCATTCGAAGGGGAAGACGAGCGACGGCGTGCCGCTCGTGTCCTTGCCAACGCTGCGCCACCGACGCGTGAAGCGTCAGCTGTCGGTCCCAGTGGTTCCTGGAGCCGACGACGCGTCCCAGCGACGCAACAGCCTTACCGGTACCACTGCTGTCACTACGCTGGCTCCACCTCCACGAAAGGGCATGAAAGGCGCCGCAAAGCTCGCGATCTCACCGGTGGCAGCCGACCAGGAGAGGAAGTTGACGTACCCGACAGAGTCGCCACTGGCCAAGCAACCGTAACTGGTGGTGCCATATACCGGTACTTAGTGGAGAGCACTGGAGTCGGTGTTATCAGCAGGTGAAGCTGAAGCCACTTTCGAAATACCGGTATTACTCCCACCCACTTTGGTTGCTTGTCAAAATAGTCTGTGCGTTGCTGACACCAGCGACGATGGAGCCGACGTTCGTCGCCACGCCGTACGTGCAGGTGCGCTCGCCGTTGAGTGGCCAGATCCGAACCTGGCTCGACGAGCAGGAAGCAGGGTACACACAGTGGCGAGCGAGCCGGAAACCCGTCTCGCACTCGTTCGCAAGCGCAAAGCTCAACTCGCCACTACGTGCGGTCCCTCGTTCGATCACGAGCGCCTCAGGCAGCACGCCGTTGTGGATGACGCGGAGCAACCACGCAAGCGAAGCTGGAGAAGCGACAAGAAAGAAACTGGAGACGACGCTGAAAGAAAGAAACGGAGCAGCGTCGATGGGAATCGGGACCACCGCGTCCGACCTTCGAGTCGGGACCACCGACACATCCGGGACGCTGGACACGCGGCGTTCGTCACTCTCGACGTCAGCACTGCCGATGCTCTCGAAACGAGAGGAGTTAAGGCGGCAGAGCCTGGCAAGGAAGAGTGGGCGGCTGGCAGATCTTCCGCTTGCTGGAAAGCCAGAGCCGCGTGTCCGGACCTCTGCGGTCGCGAAGCAGCGGCTCGAGGAACATCGCTACGCCTTCCACTCGCGTCACGTCTTTTCGTTCGCTCGGAGACCGGACGAGGAGAACCCAGCAGAACAGCAGATGAAGCACGAGAGTGGGTCGTCTGCGACCAGCGAGGCGTCTTCCAAGAGGAGCAATGATAGCATCATCGACACTGGTGTCGACGACCCGCTGCTCCAGTCCTCATCTGATACCGACAGCACACTCCCCGCACCCGCGACTACGTTCGCAAGGAACTCTCGCAGTCCCGACGACTGCGTACTGGAGGGACTGGCGTTCACGACACGAGAGGACTACGACCGCATCTTCGACCACGACTGGCGCCTCAGCGACGTGGAGCGCGTCGTCCGTGACGCCGTGGAGCGGAAGCGCATCCACCACACCCTCAAGCTCTCGTACCGCATGCTGCTCTGGTTCTTCCGCTTCTACGCTGGCAAAACGGGGCTCGCAAGCAGCAACACTAGTGCTACTAATGCACAGACGCTCTTCCAGGTCGCGGACAAGCTCAAGCTGCTCGAGGACCTGAACGTCCAGTGCGTCGATCCGGGCAAGTTCGGGGTCACAAACACGCCTCTCACTCGAGACGGACTCGTGGGCTTCGTGCTGAGTGTCGCGCGTATGATGAGCGTCCACAGTCAGAGCTCTGCGAGAAGCCGCGTGCTCACAGCTGAAGGCGTTGAAGTGTCAGACGCCACGAAGACGCTCGTACGCGACTACGTTGGCGCGTACGCGCAGCTCCAGGACGCCGACCACTTCCGGAACGTCTTTCTCCGCTTCCAGCTGTCGGGTTCGAGCACGAGGCAGCCACGTCGGCTCCAGGAAGTGCTGCGAGAGCACACAGAGACCCTCCGGGACTTCTTCAGTGAGACTGCGAGAGGAGCCACTACGTTGGTGCGCCAAGAGACGACGACAGCGTCCCAGGACACTACGCGCCAGTGTGTGTCTTTCTCTCAGTTCCTCTCGGCACTGCGAGCGCTCCGAGTGGTCGCGAGTGTGAAAGGCGCGTCGTCCGACAGAACGCCGACAGGGTCGCACGAGCCGACAGCCAACGCACCACCGGCTGTTGTTGAAGAGAGTCGCGTGCTGCGTGCGTTCCTCTCCTGTCTCGCTGTGAGCGAGGTCGAGGGGGTGGACACGCGAGACACCGCCACGTTCGAGCAGTTTGTCGAAGCGCTCTTGCGGGTCGCCCTCCTGCGTCGAGAGCTCACGATCTGTTGTGGCGACTTTGACGTCTGTCCGAAGGAGCTCGTGTCCGACGTGTGCAGCTGCGACTGTGAGAGCGCACGGTATGACTTTGGTGCGTTCGACGCTGCGGCTGAGGAGCTCTTCCGAGGGATCCAGGCTCTCTGCCTCGCCCGAGTGCGCACGCGAGCGGCTCTGACGATGCAGCCACTGCGGTCGGGGAATTGTGACAACTGTGACACCAATTGTGACAGCAATGACCACAGCGTGGCCACGAGCAAGCTCAGCATTGTCCAGAAGACGGGCACTCGCCTCGCATTGTTCCCAACCGATCAGGGGAAGTGAGTCAACAGTGAGTGAGTGGAGAAGAGTCCGATCGGTTTCAAGGTCCGTCCGTCGCTTCAGTTCACAGCCGACGCCGGTCGTCACGTTGAGTCACAGTGAGGACCGAGCCCCACACTCTCTCCTCCTCCCACTCAACCCGCCCTCAGAATGGCGCCGCCGTCAAAGGCCGAGGTCCCGGAGATCGACACGAACCCGTTCAAGATGGCGGCTGTGGGCAACCTCCAGCTGTTGCGCACGCTCGTGGAGCCAAACGCGGGTCTTCCTCTTGATGGGAAGAACACCAACCCGCCAGTGCCGTTCAACGTGAACGCGAAGGACGCGTACGGCTGCACCGCACTCGTCTGGGCCGCACGGAACGGCTACGTCGACGTGCTCGACTACCTCGTCGCGAACGGCGGCGACGTGGAAGCGACGAGCTTTGGCGGGTTGCGGGCACTGCACCACGCAGTGAACCAGTCCCGCTTGCCGGTCGTCGCGCGGCTCGTGGAGCTCGGAGCGAACGTCGAGGCGTTGGACGACGCGGGCAACGCGCCGCTGCACTTTGCGGCGGCTCGCGGTGTCCTGAACCCCCTCGCGCTGCTGCTGACCGCTGGGGCGAAGGTGAACGCAGCCACGAAGCAGGACGTGACGCCGCTCATGAAGGCCGTGAGTGCTGGTCACGCCACTGCGGTCGAGAAGCTGCTCGAGAGCGACGCGAGCGTCAGTCTCGTGAACACGGAGGGCAACTCGGCGCTGCATTTAGCAGCACGCGGTGGCTTTGGTGGGATTCTGAAGCTGCTGCTCGCGGGTGGGGCGGCGAGTGGGACGCGCAACAAGCAGGGCAAGACCCCGAAAGAGCTCGCACTGACCAGTGACATTGTCAAGCTGTTTGATTGACGAGCAATACTAGCAATTAATTGGATACTGTTGGTTCTCCTCACTGCTGCTTCTTGCGAGGCGTGTACTCGTAAAAGAACGTCGGGAGCTTCTGGTACACAGTGTATTCGTCTGCGACAGCGTGCGCGTGGCCTTCTGCCACAGGACGACAACGCAGGCAGAGTGAGAGAGGAGAGCGAGCGACTGGTGTCGAAAATGGCCACCAGGCGGGTGCCAATCGACACAACGAACGCACCGCTGCCGCCACCCTTGTCTCCACTACCACTGCCTCCGTTCACACCGCCGCGTGCCGCACTCGGTGTGTAGAGTTCGCCGATCTCGCGTCCGTACCGGTCCCAGAGCAGCGCGATGAGGAAGAGCAGGAAGAGCAACAGCAGCAGCAGCGCGCCGAGGATGCGCAGCTCGAGTGAGACAGACGCGAACACGGCAGCAGCCGCCGATGTACTCGCGCCGAAGCGACCCTTGGTACTGAAACGCTGGGCGTCGTCCGAGAGCGCCGCTGCCCGCGTCGCCACTGCGTGCGTGGAAGCGTCCATTTCGATTGCCAAACGAAGTGTCGAAACGTCCGAAATGGTTTTGGTTTCCAGAGATTAGCGGGTCTGTAGGTTGCCTCGATTATAAGTAGGTTGATTCTGCTATGTTCGATTATAGGTTGGTCTGCTACATTGCGAGGATCATCATGGTATCGCCAATCAAACTGTGTGCCACCAATTCTCGACTCGCGCGTCAATCATCTCGCCACCTCAGTAGATCACTCTCTCTCTCTCGCGCGCGCGCGCCAGGAGCGAGCGCACGCACACCAGACGCTAAGACTCACAGGCGGGAGCGACCACCACCTTCCTTCTCA
>JAASFJ010000374.1:0-24428 GCA_023333755.1 Globisporangium uncinulatum
ACTGCTCGGGGATCTCGGCTTCAACGAGCCGGAAGCGGATGATGTCGTCCACTTCTTTCGCTGCAGCCGCCGTGTCGACTGGCGGCAGCTCGCGTGGGTACATGGCGCGTTTTGCGACAGTGGGAAAGCGCAAGTAGCTGCCGCCAAAGAGCACGTCGACAGCGGTCGAGAGGTCGTAGCGGCGCTCTTTCGCGTGGTCCAGGTCGGCGTGCAGGAAAAAGAGCCGGTCGTTCATCTCGTTCACTTGGTTGCGGTACCCCTCCGCGTGCTCGAGGAGCTCGTCGCACTGCTGTAACAGCGGCGCTTGCATAGACCACTTGAGCACTGCGAGCAGCTGCGCGAAGCGCTTGCGCGTGTCCTGAAGGTTCTTGAGCAGCGGCTCGCGGCGCTCGTCGGCGCGCAGCGACGGTAGCTGCAGCAGCAGCGTGCGCACGTCCTCGTAGTTGCGGTCGACGGCGCGTGCACGAGCTCCGACGCCTTGACGCTTGTCTGTTGCGGCGGCGGGAAGTCGCCCATTGTGACTGTCTTTTGTATGTTGGTCGCTAGTTCTCTCTCTCTCTCTCTTTCTTCCTCACACACGCTCACTCGCTCTCTTTCTCCGTGGTGCTCCTGCTTGTCGCGCTTCCGAGCCCACCGAGCTGTTCCCAGGCGCCTGTGAGAGCAATAATCACAGTGATAAGAAGCGTGTCGCCAGGACTTCAAGTGTGGGTTTTTCACTTTTTCACTTTACTTTTTGGTGTAAAGTAAAAAAGCTGCGGCATTTTCATACAAAAATCAAGTACAACGTGTTGCACGGGCAGAGCGACAGGACGCCGATCCCTTGCAACACTTTGTACTTGGTTTTTGTAAGAAATTGCAACACTTTTTTGACTCGCACTGAGTAAGAGTTGTCAACAACTCAGCATACTGAATGTGTGTGCCGCCGCCGACCAATCCGTTGATACGCAAAACCATTTCAGTTCCCAATCCGCAGACGAACGCATCCGACATGCTCGCCGCCAAGAAGCTCTCGACGCGCCTCGCGCCGCCTGCTGCAGCGCGCGCCATGTCCGGCAAGGCCGTGTTCAATTGGCGCGACCCACTGCACCTCGAGGCGCAGCTTACGGACGAGGAGCTCATGATCAAGGTGAGGAGGAAGTGGATGAGTGCTTACAAGTGCGTGTGCGGCAGTGTGCTGACTGCTAACGTGCGTTCTTCTTGTGCGCGTGCTCGTGGTGATACAGAAATCCGCGAACGACTACTGCCAGGGCAAGCTGCTGCCGCGCATTGTCGAGGCGAACCGCAACGCGACGTTCGACAAGAGTATCATGAAGGAAATGGGCGAAATGGGCTTCCTCGGCCCCACGATCGAGGGCTACGGCTGCGCGGGTGTCGGCTACGTCTCGTACGGACTCATCGCGAACGCCGTCGAGCAGGTGGACAGCGCCTATCGCTCAGCCATGAGCGTGCAGTCGTCGCTCGTGATGCACCCAATCAACACGTTTGGCTCGGACGAGCAGAAGGAAAAGGTGCGGCACTCCTATGCGAAACACCCGTGGCTCACAGCCAATCTGACGTTCCTCTGCTGCTGCTGGTCTGTTGATGTGTAGTACCTCCCTCGCCTCGCGACTGGCGAAATCATTGGCTGCTTCGGGCTCACTGAGCCGAACCACGGCTCGGACCCAGGCTCGTACGTTTGTCGCTCAGTACACTGTAACTCATACGAGTCTATTGAGCGGCACCGACGTCTGCAAGTGGGAGAAGGTTGTTGACGCTGTCGTCTCGTGTGCTGGCTGAAAAGGATGGAGACGCGCGCGAAGCTGAAAGGCGGCAAGTACGTCTTGAACGGCTCGAAGAACTGGATCACGAACGCTCCAATTGCCGACCTGTTTGTCATCTGGGCGAAAGACGACGAGGGCGACATCCGCGGGTTCCTCCTTGAGAAGGTGGGAGGGAGACTACGCGATGCAGTCACTCGGGACAATGGCCTTTCAAACGCTGAGCTGACTCTTTTGCTCTGCTCACGCTCGGTGGTTCTAGAACTTCCCTGGCCTCACAACACAGTACATCCATGGCAAAGCGACGCTCATGGCGTCTGCGACAGGCATGGTGCGTTGTCACGCCCGCTTCAGAGAGCTAACGATACTTTGCGAGTTGGATGGACGGACTGAGTGATACTGACTGACGCGAACTGTGACGGTGCAGATCTTTATGGAAGACGTCGAAGTACCAGTGGAGAACATGTTGCCCAAGGCGAAGGGCCTCAAAGGACCGTTCACGTGCCTCAACAGCGCACGCTACGGCATTTCATGGGGCGCTCTCGGTGCTGCGTGTACGTTCTGCCATGTCCTGAAGCTTCTTGTATGCCTCTCGTACTGTCGCCACGTCTCTGACTGACCCGACCATTCTATCGCCCAAACCAGACTCGTGCTTCGACGTCGCACGCAAGTACACGCTCGACCGCAACCAGTTTGGTGCTCCGCTCGCAGCGTACGTCCCTGTCTCTGCTTGGAGGATTGAGTGAGTGACTGTTGTGGGCCAAGACTTACGTCTTGTATCGCACACAGCAACCAGCTCATTCAGAAGAAGCTCGCGGACATGAGCACCGAGATCTCGCTCGGTCTCCAGGCGTGTCTGCAGGTTGGGCGTCTGCTGGACGAGCACAAGGCGCCAGTCGAGCTCATCTCGATGGTGAAGCGCAACTCGTGCGGCAAGGCGATTGAGATTGCACGCGCAGCTCGCGACATGCTCGGCGGCAACGGGCTCTCGGACGAGTACCACGTCATCCGCCACGTCGTGAACCTCGAGGCCGTGAACACGTATGAAGGCACGCACGACGTGCACGCGCTCATCCTCGGCCGCGCGATCACGGGCATTCCGGCGTTCGTGCCGCGTAGTGCGCCGTAGAGGATCCAACTGGCTCGTTTCGTGGGTCGTCTGGGCTTGACGCATGAGAGATCAGAGCGGACGGCAAACTGAATCCATTGACTACTGCACGACATTTGGCCGGGGTTCACATACAGTACTTCGAGACCGAGGCGAGTTGAACCTTTCGAGTCTCACAGAGTGGTGAATGTGAGCAGATTTGGTGCATGTGTGAAGATGATGAAAGCGTCATGTATGAGCTTAATAGGGGAGGAGTGCAGGCTCCGTATGCTCCGTATGACGGAGCATGGTCACACAAAGGAATGAGTGCATGGCATGCATAACCCATGCATGCAGCATGAGTCAGGGGTGTTCGTGACAAGCCAATCAACGTCGCTTCGACGACTGGAAAGAAATGCGGTGCAGTTTTTTTGGCGTTTTTGGATACTCCCTTATTTTTATCACTACTGCTTGATATCAGTGCCAATCAAAACAGACATCATCCACCGAAATCGACAATTAGTGTCATCAAGTTTGCAATCTCCGAAAACTCTGGAAGGAATGACGCAGGAAGCGCACTTAATCGAATTACTTGATCTTCGTAGGCCCTTCATTCCTCACACATACAGTCTGGCTTGCTTCCTCCCCAACCGTCATTTCGCGTTTTCAAGCACAAGAGGCAGCAGCGATTATGAGCTTCGCACTGTTGGACGCAGGTGTGTGTATGTGCCTGCTGTTCGCCCGTCCTCTCCTTCTCTTGTATGCAAAGAAGATATATCTAACGCCCTCCCCCCTCGTCAGACTTGTACGCGCGTAGCGAACTGCTATCTACGTCGTCAAAGGAGCCACAGACGCTCCCTCTCGCTGGTGACGCAATCAACGACTTTGAGCTCTCGTTCCTCGACGAGTTCCTCGAGCAAGGCGAGCTCGTGCCGGAACCGCACTCGCCCGCTCAGAGCGACGTAATTGCCGTCACGAACGCCAACACCATGACGTCTCCATTGGCAGTGGACCCGCATCTTCAGCTCGTCAACTCGAATGTCGACTTTGATTTCGAGCCGAGCGGCACAGTGGACTTTGAAGCCGTGGCCGCTGCTGCGGAAGCGCAGCTCGCGCGGATCATGCAGAGCGTGGGCAACCGACGTGCGTCCGAAAGCAGCGCTTCTATTCTGCACTCGTCGTCGTCTGGAGACGAGGACGAGAGCGGATTGCACGAGTCGCTCGACCCGAAAGCGCGCCGTCGTGTGCAGGTCGCAATCAGCGCTCGGCGCCACCGCAGCCGCAAGAAGAAGGAGATGATTGACTTGCGCAAAGAAGTGACGTACCTCGACGCGCAGCTGGACTTTCTGCGCTCCAAGCACCAGCTCATGCGGCCCAACATCGCGGTGGCCGAGTGGGAAGAGCGCGCGATGGCTCTCCGCCGTAAGCGCCGGCAGACGGAAGCGCAGAACGAAGAGCTCCGTCGAGCGGTGTTTCTCCAAGGCTCGTACATTTCGAACTTTAAAATGCTGTTCAACACGTCCGAGACAACGCCCCACGAGATGAACATGCACCAGCTGTTGCACACGTACACGCGGCTAGGGACGAACCCGCACTCGCGACTGCGCGACTACAACGCGATCTGCAGCGACGCAAAGCTCGAGCTCGCGATGGAAGTCGTTGCGCGCGAGACTGCGTCGCTCGATGTGCTCACGCCGTCGATCGCTGTGCACCGCGTGCAGGCGCACAAGCAAGAGTTTGGCGCGACAATTGCCGCCGCGTGCGCGTTCGACACGCTCGACATGCGCTACATTTTCATTGCTGCGTGTGCTGCGATCCGGGACTCGGGCCGCGAGTGGCCCGAGTACGTGCCTGTCGAGACTGTAGTGAAGGTCATTGACGCTCCTCGTGACAATGTGCGCTATGGGATCGCCCGGATCCGGTACCGCAGCGAAGTCGACAGCAGCGAAGAAGTGTTGATTGAGTCGCGGGCGATCTCGTACTACCGCGTGACAGATTCGTACGGCGTACTCTTGTGGGACTTTGTCGACGACGACGACCTGTATCCACTCGACCCAGAGACGACGATGACGCGGGACGTGACTGGCGCGTCGCTTGTGCGCCGTGAAGTGTGCGCAGACGGTGTTGAGCGTGTGGTTCTCCGCACGCTCTGCACCAAGATGCACGCGTTCGACCTCCCGATGCCGTCGAAAGACATTGTGCGCTTTGCGCAGTCGACCCAGTCGGGCTCGGGCGTGTGCGGCACAATCGTCTTCAAGTCGATCCGGGACGAGTTCCAGCGACATCTCACGGTGGCGTAGCGGAGGACGAGGCGGAAAGAGAAGCGGACCGTTTACTCGCTCTTCTCGGCGTTGTTGCCATCGCCTATGTGCGTGTGCGTGCGTGCGTGAGAAGCATGTCCAGATTCCCACTTTATTTTCGATAGGAGAGCTGACTGGATCAAGACAATTACCACGTTGACACTGTACTCCAAACTCCAACGTCTCATTCATTGATTTCACGACAACTGTGAGCCTTCACCAAATGAACTGGATCATTGACAACGTAGGATACCTGTAAGTTAAAACGTGAGGCAATGAACGCATCATGTTTCACAGTTATTACACAATGAGCCAGCCCGACGGAGCCAGTCTCGGCCGTCAGGCCTTCGCTCCCGCTGCCTAGAGAATGTGTTCTTGTCGGCCAGGGTAGTTCCGGCGCATGAGGTTGCGCGCTGAGCGCTCGACAATGTCGGCGTTCCGACAAAAGACGGTGAGAAACGCCTCGTTCAGCTTCCCGCGCGGTTCCATGACAGCGTTCACCGGTGGCGTGGAGTGGATGATCGTGCGAAACTGCGATAGCGGTTGGCCGTTTGGGAGCACTGTCGTCTCGAAGATCGTGCTGTGTGGCACAACACAGGCCCGTCAGCAAGAATGCTAGCGAATGAAAGGAGGAACGCATTTAACCGACCGCAAACGCACCAGCCGACTTCGTCGTTCAGAAGCGTCGTGTCCGATGGCTCGAACGGATGCAGGTCGTCCGCCGCGATCGCCTCCCACGTGATCATCGTGTACGCGTCCGTGCACTTGCGCCGCACGACAAAGTACGAGTGCACGTACACAATCTGGTTGTCGGCATTCTTGAGCAGCGGCACGATCGTGCGGCCGTACCGAGTGTTCTCGTCCAGCTCCATGAAGCGCTGTACACAACGACGCACACAGCAGCCCATAACGACGTCAGCTCGAGCTGTTGTTGTGCAATACCAGAGTTGTGGGCAGCACGTACGTCGCACTTGACGTGGGGCTTGAACCGGGACGGAACGTCGAACTGGAAGTTGAAGATCGTGTTCCACGCTGCGTTCCCAATCTCTTGGTGCGTGTACCCGGGCACCTCCTTTGCACGCAGCAGCTTGATCTCCATGTCCGGCCCGTTCGAGTTGAGCTTAATGTCGTACTGCGGGTACTTGACCACGCGGTTCCCAAACTCGTGCTCGAGGTAGAACGGTGCGAGCTGCATGCGCTTGTCAGCGATTTGGTGGCACTGGCGGATGCGCTCCAGTGTGTCCATTGGGAGGCGGTTGAACCAGTGCTGAATGTGCGCCCCGGTGGCCTCCTGCGATCACATCGATACAGCCCAAAGCCCAGAGATCAGATCAAAACACTCAACGTCCACAGGCCAGCAGGAGAGTGACTCATCCCAGCCGCACGCACCGTGGCCCCAGGCGAGATTAACCGTGTCGAAGGCGAGCCGCTCCCAGTCACAAGCGCTGGCCCAGTCGTCATGATCACGTCCGGCTCGTCGTCAATTTTCTTGCGCTTCCGGTGCTGCGTGATCACGTCCTGCTCCATCTTTATCGCTTCGGCGCTTTCGCCGCCGTCATGCGGTTTCATCTTTGCCATCTGCTCCTGCAACAGCATCACCTGCTCCCGGAGCCGTGCGAGCTCTTCCTGTATCCACAAACCCAACGCCACCAAGCACCCACAGAGAAGTCAGTAGCTAGTAGCTACCACGAAACGAGGTCCGCACCTCGCGGTTTGCGCACCTTTTGGCGGTTCCGGTGCTTGCGCGCCGACTTGGCGACCTGAGCCCGTCGCCGCAGCTTCTTCTCTTCCTCCGTCAGGCTCTTTACGGGCGCGTTCAGAATCTCCTCCGAGTCGCGCATGAGGTCGCTCTCCGGGTTGCTCATGGGCGACCCACTGGCGGAGCCGGCGGACGACGAGCCGGCGCGTCGCCCCGTCTTCTTCTTGAACGCCTGGAGCGAACGCACGTCGAATTCGTACTCGCTCGGCGACCCGACACTGGACGTCGCAGTCTGCACTTGTTGTTGCTGTTGTTGTTGCAGTAGTAGCTGCTGCTGGCGGTACTGTTGGTGGTGGTGGTGCAAGTGCTGGTACTGTGGGTCACTGAGCATCGAGGGCGGGAGCAGACTCGGCATCTTACTGCGGTCGCTCACGTCGCCACTCCCGACCGAGATGTTGAGGTCGTGCAGGTTCGGCATGGGCGAGACGCTGCCGCCGTGCGCTGACGCTGGCGGCGTGGCCTCGTGGATCGTCGCGTTAAAGTCAAAGTCGGACATTGTGGCTGGGTATACGCCCATGAGCAGCGCCTGGTCACCAGGCGACAGCGGGAGGTGGTCGTTCTCGTCCTGGAGTGAGAACGGGTAGAGCTCCTCGTCACTGTCGGGCGGGGGCGAGTTGAACACGTAGGCAAGCGACGTCGTCTCCATGGTGGACGAGAAGAGGTCGGCTGTTGTTGGGTGCTTGCCTGTCAGGGGCGCTTGCCTGCTCGATTCGGTGCTCCAGTCGCTCGATCGACGCTGGTGCCTCACCGCGGAGAGGAGCAAAATGGCGAATGAGGAGGAGGTGTGTGGGAGCAAGTGCGGAAAAACCATCGAAACCGTAAAATCGTATGAAAATGTATACAATTGCAAATATAAATGCAATAGGTAGCTGCGGTTTGTATATTTTTGATACGTTTGTAAACCTGCAAGAACAAATGGCCCTTGGAAGTCTAGTTGCAGTCGAATTTTTAAGTGTAATCTGGAGGAGCGAATGACTAGTTTTTAGTATGAGGGCATACTTCGATCGCGTGTACAAGCCTCTCTCCCGAGTTGTTAACGCCGATTGTAATTCCAAAACGCGCAAAGAAAGCTGAAGCAAGCAAATTAGATTGATTGTCGATTGCGTTTTGCTGGAGGGGAAACGCGAACGAGGGCACAGCCATATGGCAATGCTGTCCAGCCCACTCTTCCTTGTCAATGGCGATGGCGGAGTGCGTCTCTGTACTGCGCGGAAGCTCTACATGGAAGCTCGGCACTTGCACCACCAAGCAAACGCGCGAAGACGCTTGTCTTGTGAAGGAGAGAGAGGAACACCATCCACACGGCGGGTTCGTTTGTGGCGCGCAAACGGTGGCACCATCCGGCGTAATCGTGGGTAAAACAAGTGCCTCTTTTTGAGAGGATGATGAAATTGAGGTCGACCACTGCTTGAAAAGCATGCTGAGTTTGTGTGCATTACTGCAGCGAGCTCAGTGAGTGGACGGCGGACGAGTCCCCTTGCCATGAGCTCAAATGCGGAGCAAAGGAGTCGTGCGCAAGACAAGTGCCTCTTTTGAGAGTTTGCATGATAAAATGAGGACGACTGCCTCTGAAAAGCTGATGCTTTGAGCTAAAGCAATGATGTTTGCTTTTGTATCGAGATGTCTAAATATCATTTTAACCGATGTTTTGTTTGAGATCAGCGAATCGAGCCCGACCCCGTGAAATATAGCAACTCGCAGGGTTCTTTCGCCTCAGCGTCCAGAATGCCAGCTATCATTTTTGGATATGTATGGCTTATCACAAGTTTCTTTTCGAGATGAGAAATGTCCTTGTTTTGCGCTCCTTTTTCAAATCGACCTGACATCGAGGAAACAAAGAGGCGAGCAGCTTTCATTCTGGAAGTGGTCACAGCAGCAACCTGGAGCTGGAGATTTACTGTCTTGAGATCTCCAGTAGACAAAGGGCGATAGAGGACGAAGCTTGCGCTGTGCTTGCATTAGAGTAAGGCCGTTCGTGGATGGGGCAACAGCTATGCAATCATAACCATACACGACGGGCGGAGCAATTACAGTACGCGTTGCGCGCGCGTCGTCTTCGGATCCGCTCGTCGCACCGGTATGGTTTGTCGTACCGGCGTGTCAGATCGATCCGCGTTCAAGCGCAGGACAGAACGCTGTCCACCCAAGATTGGCACAATTAGAGCAAGAGCGCACAGTCCACAGTCCATTTGTGTACCAGTGTAACTGTTTGCTGCGGTCACGGCTCGACGGTGAACGCGAAATCAACTGTCCCAGGTGCAACCCAAGCAGCCCCGAGTCACTCGAGTGCTCGACACTCGCCGTCACACAACTTCTTTAGCAACGGCGGCAGCGCTGCTTTCTGCCTGGTTCCATTCCACCACTTGCTCGCAGGGGCCCTAGCTACTGCGTCTTTCCCTGCGTCTCCTTGCCGCTGCCAGCATGTCGCCACCACTGCCACCCTCGCGCCAGCACGAGCATCGCGACGGTGAACGCGTACAACGCGAACACGCTCTGCTCGTTCGGCACAGAGCACCGGACCACCTCGCTCATACTGCCACCAACCCCAGCGACTCGGTGCAGCTGCGCCACCGGCCGACTACGTAATCCAAGCAGCGCATAGCTCGGGTCCGGCCGCTGGCCCCACGAGAGCGCTGGCACGGTGACCTCGCGCACGCTGTCACCGTGGCCTGCAAACTCGCACCACGCGTGCGTGTGTCCAGAGAGCACCACATCCGGCGTGAGCGTTGTCAGCAGCCGCGTCGACAGCGCCGCTGAGAGCACGTGGTGGTGCGCTGCGTACTGGAGCGACGGGTGTTCGTACGTCACGTGGCCACTCTCTTGCGTGCGGTAGTCGCCACACTGCATGTCATTGGTCCGGTGCAGCGGCAGGTGAGTCAGCAGCACCACACTGCCATGTTTAGTCCGCGCTCGCAGCTGCGCCGTGTCGATGCTCGCGAGGAAGCTGGCGACACGAGTGGGAGCAGTGGACAGTCAAGAGGGCGGACAACGAGAGCACCAGAGTAAGTGATGGCAACAGTCGGAAGGCAGTCGGAGGCTCAGAGGTGAGACAGACGCACGCACGCACGCACTCTTCTGCCTGTGCGTTCACGTCCACGCTCGTCACGTCCAAGTCGAGCGCCATGGTGTTCACTCCCACGAACGCGTGGTCGCCGACGTACTCGACAAAGTTCGACGGCCCAAACGCGCGTTCAAAGCGCGCGACCTCGAGCGGGGTCATGTACCGACCGAACGACGTGTCGTGGTTCCCCACCTGCCACACGTGTGAGTCTACTACAGCAACCGTAGCACC
Source organism: Globisporangium uncinulatum (assembly GCA_023333755.1). Classification (NCBI taxonomy): domain Eukaryota; phylum Oomycota; class Peronosporomycetes; order Pythiales; family Pythiaceae; genus Globisporangium; species Globisporangium uncinulatum. The sequence continues at coordinate 10,196 of JAASFJ010000374.1, forward strand.
AGCACCAGCATCAGCACCAAGACCACAGTACATACGAGATACAGCGTCTTGAGCGGACGGAAGCTGCTGGTCGTCACGTCTTTGAAGCGCGTAACATACTCCTGTCGATAGAAGACAGACATGCCATGAGCACCGTTCTTCTTCTCGTATAGCAACGCTACCAAAGAGACGCTTCCTCAAAGCCCCTCGCACCTCCCAGTCGCGTTGCGGTGTCGGCAGTCCGCCCTCGTCCAGTTGGTCGCCCAGTAGCAGGACGAGCTCCGGACGATGTACTAGCAACGCGCTCAGCACCGTCATGCGCACCTGCGCTTCCGTCAGACGTAACCCTCGCCTTCAAGAGCCGGTGTAGGCACACTTGAAAAGCTACACAACCACAAGCTCACAAGACGCCAAGAGTGCACGCACCTGCCAGTCGATCCAGGCGCGCTCGAGCCACGACCGCCTCCGCTTGCCGAGGATGTGGACGTCGCTCAGCACCAGTACGCGCAGCTCGTTTGCTCCCCCGGTAGTAGCAGAGGAGAGCGACAGGGAGGGAAGCTGGCAGCTCGTGGCCGCGTATAGGAAGAACACACCGACCTGGGCCACAAGCGCCACCAGGGCGAGCACTGCGACCTCTTTCACGATCACTCGCATCGGAAAACCGCGATTCTTGACGAATGTCAAGAATTGGTGTCGAAAATCCCGAAGAGGCGCACAAACATTCGAGACATGACTGGGTTGCGTGGTGGCGAAGTGGAGGAGCTGTTGCTGCACCATCGACAGGAGATTGAAGCCGCCTTATATCCGCTACATGAACACGAGCAGGTGAGCTGCATGCTCGCAGAGGTTTGCGACAGGTAGTCTGGGAACACAGAGGATCCGTCACTCACCCACATCTTTGATGGGAACTCCCAGCTTGACGGCCTCCTCCAGCGCTTCCAGCGGTCTGTGCTCGACCTACATCGCCACGAGCCGGTGTTCTGGGAGCTGCGGATTGTCGAATTTGTCCGCAGTACGCTTGAGGCGCAGGTCGGAGCCCGGTTGCTGGTGCGAGAAGACGCGAACAGCGACGTGCCGGCCGCCGACGCATGGCCTACAGAGGCTTTAGAAGACCGCCGATGTGCTGCGCTTGCACTAAAGAATGCGGTCGCTCAAAGCACCGAGTTCCTCGAAGCGAAAGAGCAGATTCGCAGCGCTCTGCACTCGGTGGTGCTGCGACTGTTGACGCCACTCGTAGACGACGCTGAGCCACCCTCAATCGCGACAGAAAGACCACAGCATACGACGCACTTTCTCGAGCGCTTCTGGCGTGAGCTCAGCGAAAGTGTGTGCGAGCGCGAACAGCTCGTTGGCGAGGAAGATAATGGCGAGCCGGACGATGTGGACGGCGCTCCGAGCTACTCGTTCGAGGCGATCAGCTTCGATGATCTCAACGACACGGGCGGCTCCGTGTGTAGGTAAGACACACACTCCCAGTATCTCCACGGGCTAGATGGAGCACCATTGCGATGCTGAGCTTCGCAGCTGTCTTCACACCGTGCATAGTGAGCCGTCGGTGGAAGACGTACCGGATATCGTGACGCGACTGCAGCAGCCAGACTCGCGAGTCCAGCAAGTCGCTCTCGACGAGCTCCTCAGAGTGCGTCTGCGTGCTCTCGATTCGCTGTTGCGTGACGTCACAATAGCTGCCGAACTAAGCCGCAAGTGATGGCAGATCCCAGTCCTAGAGTTTGTTCATTGCGGCGCGAGCTTCCCGAGCGTCTGCTCAGCAGTCACTGGGCTGTTCCTCCTGAGAGGTCCGTCCAGGTCGGATGTGAAGGCGAAGAAGCTGGTGTACGACTTACTCTGTCACGCAGAAGACGCGCTCCTGTTCCGCGACATTTACTGGAGCGTGCTCGAGTTCGTGGGCACGCAGTACGAACGTGGCGGGTTGTGCTTTGAGAAGCGATTCGCGCTCGAGTCGACTGAAGACGCGGTAGTCGCTGCTGTGGACGTGTATCGGCTGCTACTGCTCGTGGTGAGCCGCGTGATCTACCACTGGATCCACTTCTCGCCAGAGGAGCTAGCGAAGCTGCTACTCGCGACGCTGCAGGTGTTGGTGCTGAGCCCACCAGGATGCAGAGAGAGTGCAGACGTGAAGCTCATTAGACCGATCCAGGTGGTAGCTCTGCTTGACCCCACCGCGACTTGGTTCCGAGCGTGGCTGCACAAAGTGCCGGCTAGCGAGCAGTTGTTCGTCGCGCTGGAGGAGAGCAGGTTTGTCGCGGAGCTTCTGCAGCACCTGTCTCGTGTCCGCCCGCTCGAGCTCTCGCGACGTTCGAGTCTGGTGGCTGATGAAGTCGAGCGTCTAGCGGCCCAGCATGTAAACGCGTGGTGCGTGTGTGCTGCTCGCTATTGAATTGATCTAACTGGCATTTCATCGACGCCCAGGCACTGTGCATCGTGTCGTATCTGTCGGAGTTTCGCCACGGCCGGCGTCTCGTGAGCTCATGGCAGCGGCGTCCAGCGCACGTCGCGGTGAAGACACACCGTCTGACGCATTGGTCCCATCCAGACGAGCTTCGGTTCGAGTGCTCGCCAGACGAGAACGACCGCTTACACCACTTGGCAAGCCCGACACGGCTAGATGAGGTGTGTTTGCCAGTCAAACGCTCTTGGTAGATGTACTCGCAACCGAGGTCGACAGCTCACAGCCCCCGACTCGCTTGTAGGGACTGCTGACGGACGACAAACACGACGACGGGGAGCGTTTCGGTGCGAAGATCCTCGACGCTCTCGTCATGTCGGTCGTCGCGGTGCGTTCTCCGCATCACTGGTCCCTGTTCGATCGAATTGTGGCTGATAGAACAGTACACGCTCGGCGTATGACGATGCACAGTTGGCGCTAGCGACCCGGCCGTCTCTTCCTTACTCGGAGGCTGCAAGCAATGCGAGCAAGTGGCCGAACTGCGCACTCGCGGGTCTGTCGAAGCTGCTGCCGTGTTTGTCCGCGCCTGAGAGCGTCGTTCGGGCTATCTTGCAGGTACGGATATCAGCTGTCAACCTTGTTTGAAGCAAGCAGACTGCAGCTCACATGCGTGTGTGTGTTGCCTCGCTTGGTTGGTAAGCTCGCGGCGCTGGATATTGCACCAGAGCTCAATACTGCGGCTTCCCGTTCGGTCTTCAGGAAGCTTAGCGAGCGAGAGAGTGAAGATTCGTGGTTCCCATTCCGACGACACGTCGGTGCGAAAGAGGTCCAGGAGCTGATCCAAGACGCTGTGACTGCGCGGGTCCAACGTGGCGAGCTGGATGCTGTCGATGTACAACACTGCAGCCGACTGCTCCTCAACTTGGTCTTAGACGCGCTCGGGTCGCGCTCCGACAGCTTCCAGTTGCCGTTCGAGTTGCAGAGGACAGCAGTTCAAATGGCGCTGAGATTGCTGCAAAAGATTGCGAACGAACCCATCAACAGCGACGAGAGCTCCAGACGACAGAGGGAAGACGCAGCCATGACTTTCTTGTCCAGTCTCGGGAAGAGTATCCGCACCAAAGACTGGCATCAGCTCGCACAGTCGGCTCAGCTTGACGAAGCGCTGTCTGCACTGCACGACATCGGAGCAAGACACGGCTCTCTCCGCGTTCGCGAAGCTGCGCTTGAGATGCTGGCAGCACTATCGACGCACCCGTCAGCAATGCCGGCCTGTCGTCGACGCGGCGTACCGGAGGTGTGTGTCGGAAGCTTGATCGAGCAATGGCGCTCGAACAGCGACGATTGTGAGCAAGTTCAGCGATCGCTCTTGCACATCCTGTCCCTACCTCCGGCAGCCGACGTCTTCTTCACGAGCTCTGCTGTTCAGAACGTCATCGGAGAAGCGACTTTGCGGCTCTTGTCGAGCTCGTTGTTCACGCTGGCGATGAACAGCTCACCGGACGAGTGTCCGTATGAAGTGCATCCGCAAATGAACGATCTGATGCTGCTGCGCTGCTGTCTCAGCACACAGCACGCCACAGACGCGTTGCTGAGACCAGAGATGGCAACGTCCGAAACAAACCGGATCGTCCACTTCATCGTGCATACGCTCGCGAACCACGGCGACACGTGTGCATCCGCCTGTGATCGTGAAGACCTGTGCACACTCGCGTGGGAATTGGCGTTGGCGCTGGCGTTGAGCATACCGGCAGTGCTCGCGTGCGCAGACTTGTTCGTGGCGAACAAGCTTGTCGTCTTGCTGGCCAACGGCGCTCGAAGCAGCAGCCAGGAAGACGGGAGCGTGTCGCCGTGCACTCTGCTTCAGATGCAACTCCAGGATGCGTTCGAGGTTGTTGGCGGTCCAAGCGAGAAGGTGCAGCGGTGTGCGTTGCACGAGTTCGATTTAGTAGCGAGCGGGTGGGGTCCGAGCAGTGGGAGCGAGCGCCGATCGGGAAGCTCTGCTGTTCGTGGTGAAGTCACGTCGTTTGTGCACGTTTTGTCGGAGAAGATGCTCGCGTCGATCCAAACCAGCTGCGAGCGATCCGTCCCGCTCGACTTTATCATGCTCTCGCAAGCTTCGTGGGAGCTGATCGTGGAGATCGAAAGCCAGGCATCTCTTTCGAGTCTCGAGCTGACGAAAGTGATCGGGAGGCTCTTGTACGCCCTTGTTTTGAACAAACGAGGCGGTCGAGCGGACGAGCTACCATCGGAAGTTGCACGTGGCGCGCCAGTAGCTCGACCTACGAGCAGCCTCGACGCAACGTTCCCGTCTGATGCGCAGCGGAGACTCTTGAACCAGTTGTACAAGGGATACTGCGGCCGTCTTGGCTTGAAAGCATCCCCAACGATGCTGCACTGTATCGTCAAGAAGTTCGGACGATCCGCCATCGACACATTCCCGGTAACTGCGCTCATGGTGCTGGACGAAGTCGTGGGCGAGAAGGAGGCGCTGGTGTTTCTCGTGCACTGCTGGTCGAGCGCCGATTGTGGGTTCTTGTGGACGTCTACAGCGGTGGAAGTATCGGGCAGCGCCGACTGCTCTCCGCTCGACAGAGTCGCCAGTGCTGTCGAATTCGTCTTGGAGACCGAGGATCCCCAGGTACGGCGACGGATGGCAGCGGGAGCCAACATGTGCTGTGCAAACGTGACTGTGGCTGCTGCTTACAGGAGGACGTTGCGTGTGTCTGTGGTTCCAGCTTCTGCGGTGCATCGAGCAGTGCCGCTGCAGTGTACTCGCTCTCGTACTGCGGTGGTTGAGTCAGTGCTTCTGGAACTACTTTGACTGGAGCAATATCGTCCTGTACCTGTACCTGACAGCCCTCTACGGAGCCGAGTTCCAGGTGAGCGAAGCTGATGGGTGCATTTCGTGGATGCCGTCGTGGTGACCTGACAGAGAACACGCGATCGATCTGTTTGCTTGGTGCTTGGAGGTGTACGTTGTCGTGGCGGTCGTGAAGCACTTGCGACCCACCTTGAAAGAGCTCAGCAGCAAGTACAACACCGGGTGTGCGGCGCCGTTTCTGGACCTCATCGGGCGGCCGATCGCAGGGTTCAGCTTCGGCCAGTGGCGTTCACTGTTCCTCCGTCTGCGCAACGAGTACCACGACGACGTGACGCGCATGTTGTGCGCAGCTCAGGAACTGACCGAAGCGCAGCGTCCGCGTTAGCAGACACCAACGAATAGGTCGCTGAATTGAGAGGCCAACATCGTTGCGAGAACTCGAACTACTCTGTTGATGTTGTGTCTACTGCTCTACGCAATCAGGAAGAGCGTACACCTCTCGTCGTGCGTAGCATCTTCATCGAACAACGCCTCGGATCTCCACCTCGCAGCTCCCGGCACCCTCTGTTGCGACCTGCACACGGCCGTAGATCTTGCCCGGGTGTGGAAAGCTCAGCGTCAGTGTGAGGATCACCGCGAGTCCCGGCGCGAGCCTCGCCGCGTCTTTGTCGTAGCTCGCTTCAGCGATTGTCGCGGCAAAGCCAGCGCACGACGCGCTGACGTGTTGGACGCGAAAGCGCTCTTGCTTGAAGCCCACGTTGCGCACGCGCACTGGGAAGAGGTACACGTCGCCTCGCCTTAGCGAGTCCAGTGCGATCTGCGGCGGTGAGATTTCCATCGCGAATGGCTGCGTCGTTGGCGACGCTGGGACACTCGCGACCAGAAGCTGATTGGGAGGAGTCTGCGGAGTCGACTGTTCAGTGCTGCTCGAGGTGGCTTTCGACGAAGAGAAGAGAGACGGGACCTGGCGTGGTACATCGCGTGATGGTGGTGGCTCCAAGAACTCATCGTAGTGGTGCCCAGTGGTGCCTTCGTCAGTCGCAGGGCGAGCACCCGATGGAGTGACGTCAAATTGACGCCTTCTCGTGTGCGGCCGCTCTGTGTACGCGCCACTGTTCGCCTGAGACGGTGGAGAGCAGTTCAGAGACCGGGGAGGACTCGGCGGTCGGCTTTTCGTGGAGTAAGCCGCTGTTCTTGCGAGCGCTCCGAGCTGCTTGGTGTCTAGGAGGTCGACGCCAGACCCAATCCGCGCAGACTCTCTCTCTGTAAACGTAGACAGCGGTGTCTGCGGTCGCAACGGGGACCGGAGGCTTGGGATGAACGGCCTCATTGGGCTATCTACTGCCGTGCTGGTGCTGTGGCGTTGGTTTAACATCGGTAGCATCGGCACGCGCGTCGTGATGCGGAACTCGGGGCCAATGAGCGACGCGACGCCGAACTCTGTGAGCACCCAGCAGGGCTTCTTGTTGGCTGTGAACGCCTGTCGCCAGATCTCCATGCAAGAGTCAGCGTGTGTTGAACTCTTGGACGGCGACGACGCGAGCACTTGCGACGCCAAGAACGTGAACGAGCTCACTGACGAGAGCTGTGCGCCGCTGTGCAGCTGCAGCTGGGGCGGCGCGACGATAGAGCGATGCCGGTTGAGGTTGCCAACCTCTCGCGAGTACTGCTTCTTGAACTCGCTCACTTCTTGGGGGTTGTGGCGTGTGACAAAGTCTTTGTCACCGACGAACTTGCTCTTGCTCGAGAGCGAGCGACAACTGTAGGGCTGCAGGATCTTGTAGTCGTCGTAGTCTGGGATCGCGAGGATCATCAGCGCATTCTTGTCGTCGAGTACAGTGGATTTGCGCGCCTTGCGAGCGATCTGCTCCGTCACACTCATCTCGGGAAGCTGCTGGACCGGAGTCGTCCGTCCAGAGCGGGACGCACAGGGCGGTGGTGTCGCGAGCGACCGCGACGAGTTCTGCAAGACCCACTTTGATGACGCTGCAAGCGAGCCCGGTGGTTGTGCCTTGGAGGGACTGCGGCTCAGCTTCCCGCTCGGACCTCCAGTCCCGACAGCGGACTCGGGGATGTTCTCCATCGTCGTCGCTGAGGCAAGTGTCCCCTTCTGCTGCAAGCCGTGGTGCGCGATGCAGGGCAACTCGATGGAGACTCCAGACCCAGCGCCAGCACCACCAGGCTGCAAGATCGCCTCGGCTGTGCCCATGTGAGCGCCGTCGAGAGTGAATGCACGAGTGGAAGTCTCAGGAATAGCGATCTCAGCCCACGAGAATAACCGAGGGCTCTTTGGCTCTCGACAGCAGTTGGAACTCCACCATTGCTTTCTCTGAGGAGGGCACCCGTTGCACATTAGAGATCTCAGAGCGTGCTGAATTCTCCAAGTGTTGCAACACTTGGAGATCTTGAAGAGAAACTTGGAGCTCTTGGGCGAATTCACAGCTCTGGAGACCAACATTGCAGCTCTCTGCTTACATGCGATTTGATTGGTTTATATGATCCTTTCACTTTTTTATTTTCGACGAATCATATACACGTATCCGAATAACAAGGGTTGCTGTCAGTTTAGGGAGTTTCAGATTCGTATCTCTTTATGATGTCCCTATTTGTTTATGAATTGGATCCAAGCTGCCCAATTAGCAAAAGTAGGGTCAAGTCTTGCTGCCCCTAATCCACAAAGAAGCCCTTCAATTTGAGGCGAGGGGGGCGAGCGGTGCGTTCACAGTGGAAAAAAGGATTCGGCGTGACATCAAAAAGGAAAATGGTAACGTGAGACTGCCGCGTGGCGTGCGCGTGCGTGGACGCGACGGGACGAGTTGCGCGACACGATATATGATGCATTCCTCTCTCTCTCTTCTTGTACCTCTGGTGTGCAGGTTGTGCTCTCGGCGGCGCTGCTGACGCGCAATGGGAAAGGTGCGCGACTCGCTCTCTGGGTTTTGGCACCCCCACCCACCTTCGCTCTATCTAATGCTGGGCTTGCGGGATGCCGTATGCTCGCAGTGCTCGTGGCGCGCCAGTTTGTAGAGATTACGCGCATCCGATTGGAGGTGCGTGCGTGCGCGCGTGCGTGATACGAGGACGCACACGGCAACAGGGAGTTTAATGTCATGTATGTATGTATGCTTAGGGACTGCTGGCCGCGTTCCCCAAGCTGCTCTCCGGTGGCTCGCGCGAGCACACGTTCATCGACACAGAGAGCGTGCGGTACGTGTACCAGCCGCTCGAGAGCTTCTTCGTGCTCATCATCACGAACAAGACGAGCAACATTGTCGAAGACCTGCACACGATCCAGCTGCTCGCGAAGCTCGTGCCGGACATTTGCGGCTCGCTGAGCGAAGCGTCGGTGCGCGACAAGCAGTTTGAGCTCATCTTTGGCTTTGACGAGCTCCTCACGGCCGGTGGCCACTCGGAGAACATTAACCTCCAGCAAGTCCGCGTCAACATGGACATGGAGAGCCACGAAGAGAAGCTCCACAACATGATCCTCGAGAGCAAACGCGCGGCTGCGAAAGACGACATGAAGCGCAACATGACGCGCATTAAAGAGCAGCAGCGTGAGCGTGCGCGGCTCGAGCGGGCAGGGGTGGGTGGCAGTGGCGTTGGGAGTGGTGGGGGCTTTGGCAGCCAGACGTCGTTCAGCAGCAGCAGCAGTGGGTTTGGGCAGTCGCCACGTGGGATCGACAGCTACTCGTCCGCGTCGGGCCCTGTGACGTCGCCTACGGCAGCGTACAGCAGCAGCAGCGCCCGGTCGGAGCCAGAGCCATCGCGTCCAGTCTCCAAGTCGGCCGGTATGAAGCTGGGCGGTGGCGCGAAGACGGGCAAGTCGTTCCTGGACGCTATGGCGGCTGAGGACGGGCTCAAGGACCTCCCACCGATGAGCGCACCGGTGCAGAACGTGCCGACGCCCGAGATTGCAGGTACGACTCTCTAGCTGTCTCTGTGTGTCTATTGGGAACCAGGACACCACGTGTGAGCAAGTAACTCACGTGACTGGCATCTCCTTGGCCACCACAGCGACTGTGAGCCACGACCCGATCGGCACGGTCGTGGAAGAGAAGATCACAGTGTCGCTCAACCGCGACGGTTCGGTCGAGCAGCTCGAGATCAAGGGCAACCTGTACGTGAACGTGAACGACCCAGAGAGCGGCCGCTGCAGACTGAAGCTGCGCTCGTCTGGCGCGAATGGCATCAGCTTCCAGGTCTGTTGTTAGCCTTCCCCTGCCCTTCCCTATACGTGCATGGCCCACAGGCTTCTTATACGAACGCGTACTGAACGTTATGCTCGACCGCTCTCAGACGCACCCGAAAGTGGACAAGAAGCTGTTTGACCAGGAGTCGATTCTGGGCCTGAAGGACGGCTCGAAGCCGTTTCCGTCGACGCGTGTCGCGGTGCTGCGGTGGAGCGTCAAGTCGCAGGATGACTCGCTGCTGCCGCTCAACCTCACGTGCTGGCCAGACAAGGAGGGGAGCGACAAGCTGAACGTGACGATCGAGTACGAGATGCAGCGCGAGATGGTGCTCGACAACGTCAACATCCTCATTCCGCTCGGCTCGCACGACGCGCCGCACGTCGCGAGCATCGACGGCGTGTACCAGCACAACGCGGCCGAGGGCAAGCTGCTCTGGCATCAGGACCGCGTCGATGCGTCGTATGTGAAGACGCTGCGTGCTATGAAACGATGGGGTGCTGGCTGCGGTTGGGTGCGTCCGTGCTGACAAACCTGATCGCTTGTGTGTGTGCTGTGCAGCAACGGCTCGGGGTCGATGGAGTTCTCGATCCGCGGCCACGACCTCGACGCGTTCTTCCCGATCCAAGTGTCGTTCTTCTCGCGCACCGTGTACAGCGACGTGGACGTCGAGTCGGCGTTCCGGATCGACGACAACGCGCCGGTCGGCTTTGGCTTTGAGAAGCTCCTCTCGACCGACTCGTACCAGATCGTGTAGAGAGAGAGCGCTCGAGTGTGTGAGTGTGATGGTGGTGGTGGCCCCCCCCGACGGACACGTGTGCTCCACCAGCAGCAGCAACGTGAGCGAGAAAGAGAGAAAGAGAGTGAGAGGCGGTGAAGAGCAGCCATGGAAGAACCAGGAGGGAGAACCAGGAGGAAGCAACAGAGTCTGAGAACAAGCGCCAAGAGCGAGTGGGGCAGCGACAAGCAGCCGGCAGCTTCTTCGTCCGCTCGCAGCACACTATTTGGAGGCACTTGCATACGACATACGCACTCCATTCGTCCGCCCTTCGCCTTTGGTGGGTTGATCGTCAACTTTCAAAGTCCGTGTCACTGACGCTACAGCAATCAGAGACGCACTTAGACGCCGCCGCTGTGTGGGAACGCGTCTGGCTGCGAGGCACGCAGTAGCGTCTGCGCTTCGACCCGCAAGCAGCGCTCCAGCAGCCGCTTGGCCAGTGCGCAGCGCTCAAGCGCCTGTGGCTGTGGCTGTGGCTGCTGCGCACACGTGCGCCACGCGTGCAGCGCCGAGGGACAGAGCGCGGAGCTGGTGCACTGCACGTACTCGGCGTAGAGCGCCTCTGGAGCTGCTGCCTGCTCATGCTGTTCTTGCGCTTGCTGCTGTGGGTCGCTGGCGGCTGTGAGCGCTTGGAACGCGCTGTCGCAACGCCGTAGCGCTTCGTACTGCGCCGAGTGGCGCTTGTCGTGCTCGAGTGCGTGCTGCGCTTGATCGCCCAGTGTGCCGTTCAGCAGCAGCTACAGTACAACGAGTGTGAAACGAGTGTTGGTGGAACGCGTAATGAACGACACAGAGCGACAGAGAAGGAGGATGGAGGGCTGAGAGGCTGCGCGCACCTCGTGCAGCCGCAAGAGAGGCATGCACTGCGGTAGTCCGCCATTTTCCATCGGGCTTTGGTCCCAACTCAAGCGACCACGTGAAAATAGTGATTGGCGAGCACACCACGTCACTATTTCAAAATAAATCTGCGACGTGTGCAAACTGGTCCCGACTATGATGGTGATGGTGGTGGTGGTTGTCTCCAGCCTAGACGCTCTCGTCGTCCTCGTCGTCGTCGTCGTTCCCAGTCACGACAGCATGAAGCACCGTAGGCTGCTGCTGCGTCGCCGGCCGCTGGCTGTTGATGTTCGTGTAATGCTGACGACGCGAGCGGAACACGCGCCGGTACAAGAAAGCGAGCGTCACGAAGACCACGAAGCCACCCGAGCCGATCACGAGCAGCCCGAACGAGCGCAACGACGACTGCGCAGTCGTCGTTGTCGTCTCGCTGTTTGCGTTCGCCGACAGCATCTCGTTCTTTGAGCCGAGAGACGGCGAAGGTGACGGCGCACTCGACGGCTTCATGGCCGTCGACAGCGGCGTGCGGGTGCCTTCTTGCTTCTCGCTCTCGCTGCTGTCATCACTACTGTCGTCAGTGTCGTCGCTAACCCCATCATCATTCTCATCATCGTCGTCTCCAGCGCTCTTGTCGGTCTCTTCCACTTCAGAGACAACGTAGGTGTCGATGTCGTCGTCGTCGTGGAAAGACGACGGCGCGACACCTGCAGCCACGGCAGCCGATAGCTTTGGCGACGGCGTCATCTTCGACGCCGGTGCTGTTGCATGGGATCCGGATCCGGATCCGACAGTGCTGTTCTTCTTGGCGGTCGTGACGTTACTAGCAGCCGGTGATGCTCCTCCCACGGTCGAGTTCGCCGGCGGCTGCGCGTCCTCAATCTCCACCGTGATCACCTTTGCGGACAAGCAAGCGAGCGTCAAGTCGTTGCTTACGTCGCCCTCTCTCCCACGCAACCGCATCATCCCTCACGACGACCACACGGATCATCGCACCAATGAGTACCAGTCCAGCGATCCCTTGACGCGGTGGCCGTTCGACTCGGCGTCCCATGACGGGTTCGTGCGTGCGTTCACGACGTGCGACTGGGGCGGAATACGCGGCGATGGCGCTTCGTCTCCCACGCCCTGCGACGCCCAGTCCTGGTCGACCGTCGTCACAGCGCGCACAAACAGCTGCTTGCCGTACCCCGCCTTGAGGTCCACGCACGCCACGAAGAGCGACGTCCCGAGCGTGTCGGCGTTCTCGGTGGCCTCTTCGCTCGCCTTGAACGCGAATGCGCGTCTGCAACCCACGAGTGTCGTGCGTCAAGCTCAAGTGCGCAAAACGCCAATCAAGAGACAAGTGCCAAGCGGACTGCCCAACACGCCCTCTCACTCACCTCGTCGTTCCTGTCTGAACTGTACTGCTGTGCACGATAGCTGTCCAGATCACATCCCCCATATCGAACTGAGTACACGCGACAATAGACGCATCACCTCAAGGCACAGCTGCTCTCAAACGCACCGTCTGGCGTGAAGTCTGCGCGCGTCGACAGCTCCACATGCGTCTTATCCACAGTGAACGCGCCGAGCACTTCCCACGCCAGCTGGAGCTTCGCGACCGCCGAACCGTTCGTGCGCTGCACGCGACACGTGGTCGAGCTGCAGGCCGCGACTGCAGCGGTCTCGGCAGCCAACCCACCGCAGCCCATCTCAGTCAGCTCCTCGGCGCTCTCGACGTACAGACTCGCGGGACGGAACGCGTTCAGCTCCACCACCGCACCATCCGTCGCAGAAGCAGAAGCAGGAGGCGACCCAGCGCTGACCCATCGGATGTACGGCTGCACCATCTCGATCATCATGAGCGCGAGCCGCACGTTCTGCGTGACGTGGCCGGCTTGAAAGCCCGGCGATGCACGGAAGTAGTCGAGGTCGGCGTTGTAAATGTCTTCGACTGCACCGAGTGTCGCGTCGTGCGGGTGCTTGTCGTTCGACGTCTCAATGAGCATGTTGAACGCTCGGTGCGTGACGTTGTTGTAGACCGTCTTGTTCGCTGGGTAGCCCCCGAACGTCGTGGGCTCACACGGCTGGAACGGCTTCTGCACGTCGCGTCCGGTCGTGACGAACGCGTTCTCCCACGACGCGGCGTACGCCCAGTCCTCCATGCCGCCGGTCACACCGTAGACCACGTCGTTCATTGTGCCGGTCGGGTAGAGCTCGCCGTCGGCAAACGCGCCCGCGTAGTGGGCGAGGAGCGTCGCGAGCCGCGCTTGTGCCGTGTGGTCGGGGGACTTCTCGCTCCGCTGGCGGTTCTGTTGCAGGTAGTGGTCGGGCGAGCCCCACTCGTAGGACACGGCGCGTGTGCCGCCGTGGAACGTGAGCGCGAGCTGGAAAACGTGCGTGCGCCAGAGCTCGTTCACCACACGCGACGTCATCGTCGTCATGCACTCGTGCGGCGCCCGGAGGTAGTTGTAGTCCCGGTTCGGGTCCACGCCGAGCTCGCCGCGCGTGTTGTGCGCGTACCCGTACGCGTTCGTCATGGGCGTCAGCACGATGCTGCGCGTGTTCACGAGCTCGTGCAGCCAGCGGCGGGTCGCGTCGCCTGGCGCGCCACCGCGCGCGTACGCGGTGGCGCCGTCTGCGAGGAACGCGATGAGCTCGATAGTTGTGGCTGGCCCCACGCGCTCGTCGCCGTGCAGTGCGCCACTGATAAACACCTCAGGGCGGCGCGGGTCTGGCAGTGTCGAGTGGTTTGTCAGGTGCACTACAAAGTGCTTGCAGGGTTCGCTCTTTGCACCGCACGTGAGTTCTTTGGGCGCCGGCAGCGTGTACGTGTCCTGCGCGATCGAGAGGCGCACGACCTCTGGGTACTTGTCTGCCAGTTCCTGGAGATACGACGCCATCTCATCGTATGACCGGTACTTGAACGGCGTGCTGGCGGCTACCACCAGCGCGAGGAGCGGGAGGACGAGGACGAGGAAGAAGCGAAGCAGCCGCATGGCGAGGTCGTGCGGTGTGTGCGCACTCCACCAGATCAACTCTAGCGCGTGCAGTGGTCTGTCCGGTTTTGGAAATGTGCTGTCGGTTAAATGATAACCGACATACACTCCGCGCCAAAAAAATTGCAACCGCACTAAATCTGTGCTCGTGCAATCAAAACCGCACTTATTTTAAAGCGGTTTGCTTCGTTGCGTTCGCACAGTCAACGCAAATCCGCCCATATATCCAGATTTGATCAA